>VWZN01010121.1:218188-252681 GCA_013396955.1 Regulus satrapa | reverse complement strand
TGCAGCCCCCGACCCGCCCCGAGCCCCCGCCCGCCGGGCCGGAGCGCGGGCACCGCCTGGGCTTGTGCTGCTCCCAAAGGCATTTTCGGTGGCACGTCCCAAACTCTTTAGATTTTTGATCCCTAAGAGCAGTGATGGTGGTTTGGAACATGAGTTATGTCCCACTCCTTCCAGCAGGCAGCGGCGTGCTCTCCCTGAAACTTTCCAGCCAGCTGATAACAGTTCATGGGAAGGTGCTGTTTTGCCCCGCCCGTTGCGCCCTAGCTGACACGCGACCAAATACACTTTAGGTTTAGCACAAATTATATAAATGCCTACTTTTGTATAAATATATATACTATAGTATACAAAATATAAACACACTTCAGCTTTTTTTGTAAATCACTTTGTATCTCTCTGCTTATATCCTGATGTAATACCTTGCCCTAGGCCGTTTTCAGGATGCATTGCCATTTCATCCTTTCTAATGCAGTCTCGTCTGGGACTTTGTGCCCTGTAACACCCTGGGTGGCTGTTACAGTAACAGAAAATTAATATGGTTATCTATAACTGTGATCCAAAAGTATTCGCTAATGAAACTGATGCTGCACAAAAGAAGAGAGCAGTCATCAATATGGAACGGCCAGGCTATTGTAAAGGGGAATGAGAGAAAGAGCAGAGATTGAAATAACAAGGGAATACTGTATCGAAATACAAAATGCTGCACTAGGTGGGAACAGCTCTATAATACTTGAAAGTGGTTTCTGCTGGATATTTACTTTAGTGGACCCAGCAGGTCTCTTTAACAGGCATTAGCACATGTAGAACTGTCAATAGGACTTTTTTTTTTTTCATATTATGACCTAAATGTTGTCTTGGGTTCAGTGGTCAAAGTGGTAGGAACAGTCATGGCTCTTTCTGGGACATAACAGCTCCGAACTCACTGTCACCAGGGAGCATCATGAGCGGGAGTGAGCAGCTCCCTGACTTGGATAGTTTGGAGTCAGTTCACAGGTTTTGCTTCTGTTCCATAAGAAGGCAAAGGAGATAGTAGAGGGGGTTTTTGGGTGTGTTTGAGAACTGAGGCAGCTGGCAGTGCCAAGACAGCAGATTGACATTTCCTCTGCTTTAACTGAAAATTACAAATAACACTCCGTGTTGTATTACTGGAAGTAGTAAATTACAGTGAATATTGTGTACTAGGACCAGCCTTAGGTGGAGAGAAAAACTTTCTCAGACCTTGGTACTTTTGTAATTCTTGTGCAGTGATTGTCAGGGTATCCAAAGACATTTATGAAACTTCTGGACTAGCGCCTCTTCAGCATCACTGCCCAGCTGCCTGATGAACACTACATAAAAACCTGGAGGTTATTTGGTGTCTCAGAAGTACTTGAAAACAGTACTTTGATGAGTGATGCTGTCCCAGAAATCAACATGATCAACATGATTTGTAATTCAGAGATAGCTCTGCTGCTCTGCTTTAGTGTCACTGTTGACTTTGTATTCTGTTCTGTTTGGACCACATTGACTCCTAAAGGAGGCAGGTTCTGCTGTTTATACTTGGAAGAAATAATAAATTAGTCTATCTGCTGTATATTCTGAAAAGGTTGCGGTGGAAAAAGCAAAGATCATTTGAGCTGGGACTTGACTCTTGAGCTTTAACTGAGCTCTGCACAAAGCATAAAATGTGTTTCTCTGTTTAAGTTAAAATCATGGATTATGAGGTTTTCATGGTGCAGTGTCAACATCTGGAAAAAAGACTGTTCTCATAGAAGTTTTGGCAACTCTCTGGGGAAATTTGATCTAAGAAATTAGTATCCCAGAATATAGTATCACGAGAAAAATTGGATGAACTTGAGTGTAGCAGAGAGAACTTTCCATATAATTTGATAGACCTGACCTGCACTTGCCTTTGCCTTTTATGCTTTCAGGAGAGACCAAGTTTCTGTGGAAGTTTTCCCCTAGGCAGTTTCACACAGACTGATAACATGTCCTCAATAAAAAGTGAAGAGGGTAGATACTTTTTTTATAATTTCTTCCTTATGGAGCCACTAGAATAAATAATACTTGTGCTCAGAGGATAGGAGATAGAACATTTTGTCTGTTGGCTTTTTGGACCAAATTAGAGTAATTTGGTCAAAGAACAAGGATTTTGAAGCCTCCATATAAAGTTTGTGCTTCTTGCTTGCCTCTCAGGCTTCTTAATCTTCTCTACATGGTGCAAGTGGAAAATGCTCATTGTCCAAGTTCTCCCACTTTAGGCTGTTTTAGTCCAAAACTGTTTGACGAGGTCTAAATAAAGTTGATGTCAGCTTATGTCACAGCTGTTACTTCTTGGGACTAAGGGTGCTCTGTCCAGTCACTTGTTACGTTCCTGTTGGGTTTGATGCTGAATGCTCCCAGCATAAGGAAGATTGATGGATAGTTTTGATCTTTAAGTATGAATGATTTTTGGATGTTTATGTAAACAGTTGCTGTGAATTTTCACAGAAAGAGAGAAGACCCCTTGACGTCTTGGATTTTAAAGAGTAAATCATACTTGGGGATTCATGAGCTTCTTGAACTAATTAATTTGCATTTTGTTTTGGCAAGATGTGATCCAGTTTTAATGGCAGTTTCTGGAAAATTTCTTAGGTGTTTTGCACCCAGAGCCTGAAGTCTGTAGGTGATTCATGCATTCCACATTTAATTTAAAACTGTTAGCTGGGCAGTGTCACTGAGAATGCTGGGGAAAAAAAACCTCACTCCTGTCATTGATCCTGACGTGAGCAAGGCTGTCCAAGCTAGTTTGACTGAGGCAGCTGCATGTTTTTGGAAATGTGCAAGCTGTTGAGTGCACAAGTGTCCAGCTGTTGAAATAGTAAACTCAGTGGGAGAAGGGTGGAGGGGAAAGGGAAGGGAATCCCTGTTTCTGTTTCAGGAAACAATGAAAAAAAAAACCAGCTTATGGCTGACATGTTCATTTCTAGAGATAGTTAATGTTAGAAAATGGGTGGTTTTATTTTTTCCCCCTTACAATCTTTCTCAACTTCATGGAAGTGAGAATCCTGTCCAAAAAATACTTCATCAGTGCTTTTGCTCCTCTGGGGGTGGAGGGAATAATTTGTGAGTGCTTTCAATTTGCCCTGACCCTTCGTAGCAAACAATGGAGAGGCCCTGGACTTAAAGGCGGTGACTTTGCTCTTCAGTTGGTCTACCTTTTTTGAGACACTAATTTTTTTTCAATTATTTGGTTTTGTATTTGACTGTTTCTCTTAGGAGAACATTTTGTTTCCTGCTCAGTTTGTAACTGGCTAGAATGTTCCAAAGTCAGCAGTCTAGAGCCCTGGGTGAGGAGTTGGGTCGTGCTTTAAGTCACTACCACTGCTCTTAGGGACAAAAAACCTTTAGAACTTGGAGTCCTGCCTGTCCCATGCTGGAGAGCACAAGAACCTTGATGAGAATCCTACCAGAATGCAATTCTGCTTCTTGGAAATTAAGGTAAATATTTCCCTCCGCTGTGCACTGTTGCTTGGCTATTTTGGTTTTTTCTTTTTTTCCTTCTCAAATAGTTTTGCACCTCAGTCCTGTCAACTTTGTTTGAGAAAAAAAATTTCGCCTTACTTTCTAATGCTTATGTACATGTGAAGATAACATTTGTCTCAATCTTTTCCTATGCTGCAGATGCAATGGATCAGCTTGAGCAGAGGGTAAATGAATTTTTTATGAATGCAAAGAAAAACAAACCTGAATGGAGAGAAGAACAAATGACATCAATCAAAAAAGTAAGGATATAACAAGAGTGGGTCAGATTGTTCTTTTGCAAACTAAGACAACATTAGGAAAAAGTAATTTATGATTGATGGGATATTTAAATGTTCAAAACTGTGCCCTCCATTGGGCCTTCACAGAGGTAGATGGAACTACCAAGGAGGAAAAAAGAGAGTGAAAGGTTTCATTGATCAAGAATTTCTCTCAAGTTTTACTGAGCGTTTGCTAGCATTAAAAAAAAAAGTAATCCTGAAATGGTCAGGAAACCTGGTACTAAATTTTAAGCTCTGACTTTTTTTTGCTTCTGTCTGTGTGACATGACGTTGCCCAAGTTAATTTGCTTTCTTTTAGAGGATATTTTTCAAGCTTAGATTCAGCATTTCCTGTGATTTTCTGCCTATGCTCTTCTGCACATTATACATATGATCTATGTAGCTTGAGAGAGGGAGGGTAGGAATGTGAATATGAATGTGTTCTGTGTTATCCTTCAATACTTGAGCATTGGTGGTGATATTGTTAGCAATGTAGTCCATCCTTTTGTCAGGAGAAACTTCCTTTGTAGTCCCCTACAGTGGCTACTTCAGCCCCTAATTTGGGTAAGGGTTAGTTTCTTCTTTAATTAATCCAAACAGGTTTTTAAATTCTAAAAAAGAAAAAGGCAGAGCTCTGACTTCACTAGAGTAAACGAAAATTTTTCTTTTTACTTCAGTTGAATCAAAATTTCAAGTACGTTTCACATAAGATACTATTCAGTGGAAATTGAGAATTAAAAGGCAGTAAAATATGTTCAAATCTAAAGTAAAAGCGTTTCAAAACATACCTTTTTTAAAAAAAAAGTTTTGTCTGTGAATGTTCATTGGTTACAGGAGACTTGTGGATTGTTTAGTTGAATTATTTAGAATGCACTTACGAGCTAGCAAAACTTATTTTAAAGTAATTTAAGTGATATACAATATTATCTGTGTTTAACTAGAGTGCCTGAAAGGCCTCTTCACAGAGTACTTCAGCGTCATTTTGAAGACCAGTAGGGTCTGTGAGGGTCCTGAAGTAAAAAACACAATTTTATTTTAAGTCCATAACGTCATGCTGTGTAATAGAAAATAAATCAAAGATTGTTTTGTTTCTTGTAGCATTTCTGGCAGAAATCTAAATATCACACTAGTAGGAAGTGTCTTCATCTTGTAATTTGGTTTTTTCTAACACAGAAAATAAATTGATATATATTATATCTTATTTAAAATTCAGATGATTGTTGTTTACAGTAAAATTTCACAGTCTTTCTGAAAACTGACTTAAATTGTTCTTTAGTTGTATATTTTGTGCTTTCTAACAGTAGCTTAAACTTACTGAAATTAATTCAGTTACACTCATAATTTTTTTTTAATTCTCTTCATAACAGGATTATTATAAGGCTTTGGAAGATGCAGATGAAAAAGTGCAACTGGCTAATCAAATATATGATCTGGTAAGTGGACACAAGACGTGTGGTGAATTACCTAAATTTATACTGTAGGAAGTTCTAGGCATTTCGATAAGCACTGCAGCTGTGCTGCCTGTACTTTTATGTCATCCACATATAGATGTTTTGCTGGTGAGAGAAACATTTAATATTTTATTGACTTTTAAGAATTTTGGGGTTTTGGGTAGTAAGTGTCACTTAAATATAAAACAGAGAAATGGTATTAGAAATCACAGGGTGTTAATGCATGGTTTTGGCCTGTTTAGGAGACTGGTTGAGAGAATCCCTTGGGATGCAGTATTGAGGAGTCCAGGAAGGCTGGACATTCTTCAGGAAGGAAATCTTAAATGTATAGGAGCAGCCCATCCCCATGTGCCAAAAGAGAAGCCAGCACGGAAGAAGACCAGCCTGGCTAAATACAGAGCTTTGGCTCTGTATTTTTTTGGGAATAAAAGGAAGTGTATCACCTTGGGAAGAATGGGCAGGCAACTGGAGAGGGCTACAAGGATTTTATGAGGTTATGTAGGGAGATACTTGGGCTTTGGCCAAGTAGAACTTTGTCTGGTTACTGCTATGAAAGACAAAACTATTTTAAAAAAATATTCAATAAAAGAAGGACTGTGGAAAATCTCCATCCTTTGCTGGGTACAGGGGTAAACATGGTGATGGAGGATGAAGAAAAGGCAGAGCCTTCATTACTGCAATATTTAATAACAAGAGCAGTTGTTCTCTGGGTACCAGCCCCTTGCTGGAGCTGCAAGCAGTGGGTGGGGAGCAGAATGAAGTCCCAGTTCAAGGGGGATCAGCAACCTGCTGTGCCACTTGGACACACTGGGAGTCTAGGGCTGTGATGGCATCCACCCCACAGTGCTGGGGGACATGGTGGGAGAGGTCACTGAGCCACTGCTGGGTGTTGACCAGAGGTCCCAGCTGACTGGAAATCAGCAAATGGAATGCCCATGTGCAAGAAGAGCTAGACAGAGCATCCAGGGAAGTGTAAGGGCCTGTCAGCCTGACTTAGTGCTGGGGGAGGTCACGGAGGAGATCATCCTGAGTGTCACGAGCTGGGTGCACGAGCAGGACAACCGGGGGATCAGACTGAGGCAGCATGGCTTTAGGGAAGGCAGGTTTTCCTTGACTGCCTGACCTTCAATGAGAAAGTGACCTGCTTAGTACATGAGGGAAAGGCTGTGGATGTTGCTTGCGTGAACTTCAGTAAAGCCTTTGACACTGTTCTCTACAGCACTCTCCTGGAGAAACTGGCTGCTTATGCCTTGGGCAGGTGCACTAGTCATTGGGTAAAAACTGGATGGATGGACAGACCCAGAGAGGGGTGGCACGTGATTTAAAGTATAAAGTTTATTTATTTTACATTTCTCAAGAGGACAGAACCTGCAAGTCAGACTACACTCAATTATAGAAGACATAAAGCAACAGCTTTAGTTGCAATATAACTAGTCAAAAGTTTGTTCTAGAAGTTGGAACTTCTCTTTTGCTTAGCTGGTAACTGGAAAAACTCCTCACTTTTTAATAAAGATGGGTAGATTTTGTTGTATGATTACAGATGTAGAAAGCATTTGGAATGCAGTTTTCCTTTTCATGATAGTGAGTTGAGAATTTTTTTGGTTAATTTTTAATACCCAAGAGCACATCATAGTTTGCTAAAATACACAGGAGTCTCCACTTTCAATTAAGACTTGGCACACACTGAATTTAGTGGTGTTTATGGTGGCCCACAGATTGCACACAGATTTCAGTTCAGAACTTGGAATTTCCTTAAAACAGCCCAATTTCTACTAAAGTCCATGTAATGTATTGTTCTTTCTCTTCCCCTTTATGTTTGCAGACCCAGAGCACTTCCAAGTGTTCTTCATCTTTATTTCTGAAAAGAAGTGTCTTGGAGCTCTGCCTATGCTATTTTGGTGTTTACAGCAGTGGCTCTGCTGAGTGAGGGAAGTGGAGGTGACCAAAAGGATCACTACTGTGCATTATTGTGCTTAGTGCTGCGTGGCACAGAATTGCTGGGAGGGAAATACTTAGCAAGCCTGAGAATGAAGATGTAGATATTTATGTTGTGAATTCAGAAGTGAATGCTGGTTTGTTTTTTTTTTTGGCTAATAGGTAGACCGTCATTTGAGAAAATTGGACCAGGAACTCGCTAAATTTAAAATGGAACTTGAAGCAGATAATGCTGGAATTACAGAAATATTAGAGAGACGTAAGTATGCATGATTTTCTTTAGGAACTTGACAGACCTTCTGTCAATTTGCAAAATTAAACTATCATACGCTTCTTAGTGGCTGCCAGTATTTTCACTTGTTTTTTAACCCACTTTTCATCAGTGATTCTCAAATTTAAGTTTCAGCCTCAGTTTATAGCAGTAAAATCAAAATACAACTAAGTAGAATATTTTTTTCACACAAACAGTGAGTTGACAAGAGTCAGCTTACAGACAACAGTAAAGACAACAGTTTTTATGAAATACTACATAATAAGATACATAATTATTTTTACCTGTTTTTAATGATGGTAGATATTCAGTACTTTGGCCTAAGTGTGCCACCTACCCAGTTGCAAGGGTACCGCTTCTTCCTTGAACTGATTGCCACCAGACCAAGGAGAGTCATTATTTTACTTTTCCATGTACTTGGAAGGTTTCTTTTTTAGAGGGTGAGAATGGATTGTTCTGTAATAGGCCAGTGAAGGAAAAGTATTTTAGGTAAGAAACCTGCATGTTAAATGCAATCATGCTGGTATTTGGAATGTGAATAAAAATACAAAGTTACAGCTTTTTTGCCAGCTTGGTGTAGAAGAATCTGGCTTTTCTGTACTTGTCAGCATTTAGACATCAAGTTCAAATGTGACTGTGATAAATTTCTAAGTTGATTTAACTGCTGTGATTATGGAGAGAGTGGCTGTCCTCATAGCCAAAGATAGTGAAAATTGACTTAAGTCACTTGGGGATATTAGAAATAAGTATTCTTTCTTGGAACTTCTTGTGGCTGTGTTATATAAGCTGAGAATTTACTGGGAATAGCTGTGGCTATTTTATTTGTAATTGCTATTACAAATAACAGGCACAGAAGAGAAAACTCTAAATTAAATGCTGTTAAGTAACTAGCAATTACAGAAAAGGACTAGTTTATTTTAGTTTAAATCCCAGCTGGTTTTAGGATGTGATGCTACCTTCTGTTGAACCATGTGTTTGGAGAGGTTGCTAGATAGGATTTCAAGGATTCAAAATAGAGAATGCATATTGCATCTTTAAGGTTTGTTTGATTTGGTTTGAGAGTTTTTTTTCCTTGTTTGTTTTTTAAATAAAACTAAAACCAGGAGACTCTTAATATTTTAGCTTTCAGAGTAAATACGTATGGTTGAAGTCCCACCAGAGGGCAGCCTTCGGGCAAGTTCATAACGGGATTGAAGTTCACTCAGCCAAAATAGCTCCTTGTGCTTTGATCCTCTTCGAGAATAATTCTATTTAAACTTTAGTAATACTTACGTATTACTCACGTACCTCATGTATTTCAGTGCTTTTTGAAAGCACTGGACAAGCTAAAGAAATGCTGAAGGTACAGATTTTGAGAAAATGGATGCAAATTGCTTTCTTGTTTTGTCTTTTGTGTATATGTAAATTGCTAAGTATTGCAACTGCTTCAAAATCTTTTTGTTAGAGATTGATCCACAATTTTTCTAAATTTATAGTCCATGTGTCTTCTATGCTGTGATTATTTAGCCTCATCTTTGAAGAAATTATATTCTTAGACATAGACTTGGATTTATGCCTGTCTGACTTTTTCCAGGGAGGATGGGGATGAGGTTTGTTATGTTGGTTTTGTGGGATTTTTGGTTTTGGTTCTATTTGTGTTGCTGCTCTGTGCCTTTTGAATGTTAAGAAAATCTGGATGATGATCTGCAGCCCTTTCTTTTGAACGTTAAATCATCTTGAAAGATGAAACTGTTCTGTGAGTTTTGACTGAATGTAACAAGGTGGATTCAGTGGGACAAGATGCCTTGTTTATACAGTTTACCTTGTTCAGTCTTCAGTTCATATTGATCTGGATTGCCAGTATTTTTGGTGCAGCCATTCTGCAACTCATTTGAGTAAGTGGCACATTGAGGTCAGTGTTGTTGGTTCTTACTTGCCTTGTTTTCAACAGTTGGACAGTAGCAGTCACCAGTTTTTATTTGAGAACTAATCTTACTGGCTCCTGGTTGTACTGTAGAAAGGGTTTCAACTCTAGCAAACATTGTTCTGATCAAAATAAATATGACTGCATTATTATTTAGTTAATATTTTAAAGATTCCTTTAACATGTAAAAGTTAAAACAGTGCCAACTCAATTTTCATGTCCTTCTTACCTCCCTCTTAGGGTCTCTGGAGCTGGATACACCTGCACAGCCTGTGAATAACCATCACTCCCATTCTCACACTCCAGTAGAGAGTAAGTATTTGAAACTTATAAAGATGGCCAATTTTTATGTTTCTTTTGTTTTTTTTTGTTGAGGAGTATCAAGAAAAAGGTGGTCCAGAACTTTTTTTCCCTCCGTCATTGCAGGGAGAAAACAAAGCAATAGAAAATGCTAATAATATCTGTTAAGAAGTGCAAGAATGAAATAGGTTTTGCTGGTGGGAATTAGTGAAAGTGCTAGCATAATTTGACTTTCAAGCTGAATAGATTTTACATTTAAGTTCCCTTCATTTATTTTATTTAGAAAGGAAACACAATCCATCTTCTCACCATAGTACAACAGATCACGTTCCTGAAAAGAAGTTTAAATCTGAAGCTCTTCTATCTACCCTGACTTCAGATGCTTCTAAAGAAAATACGCCAGGTAATCCTAATTGTCTTTTCATTTCATTGCTCTTTAATCAGAAGAGAAAATTATATTTGTGAGTTAGTGTTCTGAAATCACAGAATCATGGAATAGATGAGGTTGGAAGGGACCCCAGTGGGTCATCTGGTGTAGCCTCCCTGCTCAGGCAGGGCCATCCCAGAGCACAGAGCACCGGGCTGTGTCCAGACAGTTCTTGAGTATCTCCAGGAAGGAGGCTCCAAAGCCTCTCTGGGCAACCTGTTCCTATGCAACCGTTCCTGTGGGTGGCCACTTGCACAGTAAAGAGGTTTTTCTTCATATTCTGATGGAACTTGCTGTGCATCAGTTTCTTTCTGCTCATTGCCCTTGGTTCTACTGCTCAGCCCCACCAAGCAGAGCCTGGCTCCATCCCCTTGACACCCTCCCTTCAGCTACTGACAGACACTGACGGGATCCCCTCTCAGCTGACACTTCTCGAGGCTGAACAGGCCCAGCTCCCNCCTCCCTTCAGCTACTGACAGACACTGACGGGATCCCCTCTCAGCTGACACTTCTTGAGGCTGAACAGGCCCAGCTCCCTCAGCCTTCCCTCATAAATGAGGTGCTCCAGTCCTTTAATCATCTTTTTTTTCACTCTGCTGGACCCCCTCCAGGAGCTCCATGTCTCTTGTACTGAGGAGCACAGAACAGGGCACAGCACTCCAGATCCAGCTTTGCTGGGGCTGAGTCGAGGGTCAGGATCACCTCCCTCAAGCTGCTGGCAGTGCTCTTCCTCATGCACCCCAGGACACCATCGGCCTTCTTAACCCCCCAGGGGACACTGCTGGCTCAGGGATAGTTTGTTGTCCACCAGGACCCTGAGGTCCTTCTCCACAGGGTGGCTTTTCAGCAGGTCAGCCCACAGCTGATGCTGTTGCATGGGGTTATTCCTCTCCAGGTGCAGTGCACTTCCCCTTAGAGAATTCCTAGACCCTGTGCCATGGATAATGACCTTCTGGGACCTCCCTTTCAGCCAGTCCTCAATCAGAGGCTGATATCTCTTTCCTTGGGATTTTCAGTCACTTGAAACACGAGAAGTTGCAGGCATTCTTACTTATGTGTGTTGTGTGTCTGCTTTGTTCTCATTTAACAGTTGTATGATGGCTGTTTCTTTTTAATTACACTTTGAGGAAGATAACAGTACCGTTTAATTCAGCTAGTAGTAGAATTTTAAGAGATCAATGCATTATTTTTGGAAAAAAATGCACACAACAATTTCCAGAGTAAGGGGAAAGAATTTTCACTTTTTTTTTTTTTTTTTGAGAGCTGGTCCAAATATAAAATTCTTTCATGTGTTGTGTATGTCAAAAGAGAAGTCTTTTTGAATAGTGACTAAAAAAACCTAAACCTTTCTGCCTGTTCTCAGTATTAAGGCGTTTCACAGTTTCTTTTCTGAATAAAGAGTTATAATAAGTCAGCTACCTTGTTTTGGAGTTCAGTAATGCTTGTCAGTTTTAAGTAGTTTTGGTCATGTCTATTTCAGTTTTCTTTTGAAGAAACTTCACATGAGGCTGCAAATAAAATGTAGTTGTATTTGAGCAGCTGTCATTCTGCAGATGACCCTGGAAATTGTGTTGCACTAAAACTGATCATAGTTCTTAGAATTAAGATTGTTGAAAGTTTAAATTTAGAAATAGTATAGATGTGTAATCATTCTTAGCCTCTTCTTGATGATTATTGTAGTGAGAATTGTCTCAATATAGGTATAACAGCTGCATCTGTTCTTCGATAGCTGAGTATCATAGTGAGAGCTGTCTTTCTAAAAGGAGTCCTTGCACATGAGGACAGACAGGGAACAAACTTCTTTCCCCCACCCCTCCCCCAATAAACAAATACTGTCTGTGTCTAATTAC
Organism: Regulus satrapa; assembly: GCA_013396955.1. NCBI lineage: Eukaryota > Metazoa > Chordata > Aves > Passeriformes > Regulidae > Regulus > Regulus satrapa. The sequence goes on along the minus strand of VWZN01010121.1, from coordinate 240,783 downwards.
TTTTAAAACCTTTTTTCCCAACTATTAGATTGCTCTGATGTGTAAACGGAGTTCCTACTCTTTCACTGGTTGTCATATAGCTCTTCTTAAAATGCAAAGGAATTTAGTTTCATTTTGAATTTCATAAATGTGTTCTATTCATCAAGGGTGTCGAAACAGTAATTCATCATCCTCTTCAAACAATGCATACAATACAAACTCTTCTCAACCATTGGCATCATATAACCTGGGCTCATTATCTTCAGGATCCGGGGCCGGTGCAATTACCATGGCAGCAGCTCAAGCAGTGCAAGCCACGGCACAGGTAATGTCAAAATATTCTTGTCATCTGCCATCCTCTTAAGATTAAGAAGGCTAGTGGCTGTTTTTTTTGTTTCTTTCTTTTTTTTTAAATCTGAATCCCCATGATCACTTTCAGCTGATGTCATTCTGTTCTTATATTACAATTTTATTAATATGCGGCAATTTCATCCTGTATAATTTGCCTAAAGGGACAGCTTGTTTTCTGACTTTTCCTGGAAGATACTCTCACACATTTAACCGCCTTCTGTACATAATTTCATTAGCAAGGTAATGAGGGAACCTGTGCATATTATTAGCAGTTAGCAGCCTTATGTAGGAGTTTTACTGTGTAATCTGATAGAATATCAGTATTTGTTTCAGATGAAGGAGGGAAGACGAACATCCAGTCTAAAAGCCAGCTATGAAGCATTTAAGAACAATGATTTTCAGCTTGGAAGAGAATTTTCATTGTCCAGAGATTCAGCTGGATATTCATCATCAGCTCTGGCATCTACATTAACTCAGACGTTAAGTTCATCAACCACAGATTCACGGAGTGGCAGAAAAAGCAAGTAGGTTTTCTTACTTGTTGACTGCAATTATAACTTTTAAGACAGCTGAGCTTTTTTTAAAAGGTCACAGGCCATAGAGAAACAACTGTATTTCATCCCTGTTGGGAGGAATCAGCAGAAAGTGGTTACTGCCTGTTGGCCATTTTTTGTTCAGGGCTGTGTTCTTTAGTCCTCCTACTTATTTTTCTTTAAGCAAACTCATTCCATTAATTTGCTTTTTTATCTGAGATACAATCAAGTTTCTTCCCTAATTTTTCTGTGTTTTGGAGAGATGTGATCTAACAGCAAATGTTGGAAATTACTGTGAAATGGTTTGTAGATGGTTTTGAAATCATGTGGAGATCTGTTTGATGCCAGTTTCAAGTAAACATGACACTTTCTAATGACTGACCATCTAAAACAGGGAATGAATTTTATTTTTGATGGAAATTAAGTTTTAAAACATTTTTAACAGCACGATGTCACAACACATTCAATAATCAGAACTTGTGCTTGAAAGATTTTGTCTTAAAATGCCCCTCCTTTTAAATTGACTTGAATTTTTTCCTTCATTCAAATTTGTGTGTGTTCACAACTCAGTTAATAATGCTGTTTTAGAAGCATTTTTCATCTATGAATAGCTTGGGTGTCAGGTCTGACCTATTAGCAAAAGCAGAGAAATTTTATTCTGGCACTATTCCTATGGAGTGATCGCTGATGCTTGAGTGGAGATTAACAGAGAATCAGTCATCTTCAAAACAGTTATCTATTGTACGCGACAGATGACATTATTTATATGCAAATTCCTGTTTTATTGGTAACATAATTTTTATAAGGACTTGACACCAAGGCTGTTGATGGAAAACTTTGTGAAGAAAAGCATTTGTTAAAGCCACTTGACAGTTTCGAGCTGTTAAATTCCATTGATTAGAACAGCGTGTCTTGCACTTGTAAGCTGGTATGACTTGTTTCCTTTTCCAAGAGCATTCAGTGGGTGCATTCCAGTGCTTGCAGTGGTTGAATGAAATGCGATAGTGAATGATACCTTTGGGATTTACATACTGCAGTATTTCAGAGTGAACAAAGTACTTGTTTAGTGATTCTTTCACTTGGCAGAAAATAAATAATGTATGGGGTTTTTTTCCTTTTTTTTTCCACTCTTCCTCAGAAACAACAACAAATCCTCAAGTCAGCAATCCTCATCATCATCTTCTTCGTCGTCTCTATCATCATGTTCTTCTTCATCTGCACTGGCACAAGAACTGTCTCAGCAAACAGCAGTAATACCAGAGTCTGATTCTAATAGCCAGGTTGATTGGACCTATGATCCAAATGAGCCACGTTACTGTATTTGTAATCAGGTAAGGGTGGCCTCCAGATTGAAATACAACTACAGCTGCTGCTTTGGTGTAGCTGAACTTTCTTCTCTGAATGCTAATTTGGAAAAAAAAAATTACTCTTGAACTTCTGATCTGTTTTTTTTAACTTACTGGTGATGTGAATAATGAACTGTTGAAGCTAAAGATAGTCAATTTTTTTTAGTGATGTGATATCCTTGGAGAGTTTTAAATTGAGACTTCAGGAATAATTAAATTAAAATTTAAGGGGTTCACAGTTGAATTTAGGTTTTTTTATATCCAATCTGAAATATGGAGATGTATCTTCTTTTGCATAAACAATTTTTTAAAATCAATTCACTATGAATATGATGGTGTTTGGGTTGTGTAACAAAAGTAAAATGCAAGTGTTGTTACTGCTTTTAATGGAAAAACTCCTCAAAGGAAGAAATTTGAATGTTGGCCCTTTCAAAATGTTAATTGCTAAGGTTTTTTCTTTTTCTTATTTTACTAGGTATCCTATGGTGAAATGGTAGGCTGTGATAACCAAGATGTAAGTAACAAAGTTCCAAAGGCTCATGAGAGGCTTGTGCATATAACTATTACTTGCAGGAGTTGCTTTTCTCTTTTAGGGTTTGTTTTTGAGTAGAGGTTTTTAGAGTAAAGTGTGTGTGATTTGAACCATCCTTCAGGAAACTTCTCATTTCTCCACACAGCTCAGGTTCTTTTAGAAACATTCAGCCATTGCTAGGTTCAAAAATGCTGTGCTTCAAAATACACTTTATTTCTGTGAATTTCCAGCTATTTCACTACTAATAAAAGTTGTCCTTTTCAAATAATTTTTTTTTTCAGAGAACAGTTTAACATAAACATGTATTTACTGAGATAACTACATTTTAAACTGAGTGATACGACCACTTTGTCAAACTAAGTATTTCAAATCACAACATATTTATTTTGCTCTGCAATGTGAGTCCATATATGACTCCTAGAATTTTTATCATTTTTCTTAGTTAACTGAGAGTATGTTGCAGATCCTCCCCTCCCCTTGTTTTGTCCTGTGACTTGTGTGAAATGCAGAATCTGTGCTTTCCACTGATGTTTCATTTTCACAGAATTGTATTTGTGATAGGAATTTTGAAAAAAACCCCGAGTCCCAAGCCCTCTCTTTTCTCTCTTTTTATAGTGCCCTATTGAGTGGTTCCACTACGGATGTGTTGGACTGACAGAAGCACCGAAAGGGAAATGGTACTGTCCACAGTGTACAGCTGCAATGAAGAGAAGAGGCAGTAGACATAAATAAGTTTCTTCATCTGGAAAAAAATTGCATACTAAAGGTTTTATAAAGGACTTGGGAGGAGAGAGGCAACTCTCACCACACTTCCTTGCAACCACTGAAGAGTAACATAGCAATCATAGAATGGTATGGTTGGAAAGGACCGTAAAGATCTTCTAGTTCCAGCCCCCAGTCATAAGATCTTGAACTACTGGTTTTGCTAAGTTGTGTTTTAATATTGTAGGTAAACTATTCACGCACCTTGATGTGCTACAAATACTATTCCAGTGAGCCCTGGATTGTTCCAGTGGCCCACGTATGCAGACATTTGTACTATCAGACCATTTTCTCTAAGCAGTGGGCATTCTACAATGACTCAATCTTCCAAAAATTCTGAGAAGTCAAGATTTTAAATGTATGTTTTATATACAACAGATATATTCTGCTGCATGTACTGTACTCAAGAGCTGTTATGTAACACTATGTATATTAATAGTGCAAAAAGTCAGTGCTTCTGAAAGGAAAAAGAGACAGTGGTTTTTAAAATGCCTTTATAGCTTTGGTTCTTTATGAAACTTAATTCAGCAGGCTGAAGAAAATGGTTCTTGTATACAGCGGGCTGTTGTCCTTTAGGGTACTTGAGTATGTAAAAACAAAAAAAAAATGCTGTAGAATAAAACAAACTTGTGCCATTTAGTCTTTATATGTTTCTGCTCCGAGAAGGTGGGGGCCATAAGAAGAAGAAAAGGTGTTAAAGTGACGATAAATTTTTATACCAAATGTGTTTATTTTTTTGTGCAAGTAATCCTTTAAATTTGAATTGTATTAGGTGTAAAATAAAAGAACTTCAACTCCTCAGAATAATGTTTTCTGTACATTTGTCAGAAAAAGATCTGTCGCTGAAATGGTTTCACAAACTAATTTCCTTTTTTTTTTTTCCCTGTGGCTCTAAAATGCTGCAGCACTGATCAGAAAGATGCAGTTTATGCCTTTTTTTTCCTCCCTCCTTTCTTTCCGCTATTAAAAAAGATGCTTTCCCTTTGGAATAAAGATTTTATTTCAGCCCTGGGTTAGGCTGAAAGACTGTGGCTGTCATGTGGTAGCTTTCCAGAGGCATGAAGAGAAGAGAGGGAGAGCAGCAATGTTCCATTGCATGACTGTGCAAATAGCATCAAGGGAATAAAAACAGATAGGTCCATTAGTAATAAGAGTATGTGCAGAGAATGAAACCAGGCTTCTGTCACAGCATGTTTTTTCAAAATGAAAAAAGTAAGCATTTAAAATCCATGAACTAGGGAAAAGTAGGTGTGTAAGAAGGGAATGTGATTATGGATGATAAATAGACTTTGGCAAAAGAATAGGATAGAAGTTAGTGAAAATAAACAGCAAGGAGCAGTTAACTAAGGCTCCCTTGAAACTGGGAACTCAAGCCCCTGTGTATATATTTCTGTGGAAATCACATTCTAAAAAACCCCTTGAGGACTAGAATATCTGGTTTTAAGTGAGGCTTTTGAGACGGTGGAGATAACAAAGTGTTTGTTCTGTGGAAAACTGGTGCCATGCTATAAATTGAAATTAAATAAGCAACCAGTAATCTCGACTCTCCTTACACTAAATGTCTGTCCCAAGGGCTACAAACTAAGTCCCTTGAAAATTAAGACCGTGTGCAGCAAAATCTCTCACTGCTGGTAACCATACCTAAAATGGTACCAAAACTACAAATCCAAAATAAAATTTCAATTTTCAGTCTGAATATTGGATCGCTGTTTCACTGGGGAATATAAAATATTTTTTCATTGAGAAATAAGAGAACTCACAGGAGGAAAACTTGTCCTTATTAGTAAATGAGTATTTTGTGTCAAGAAAGTTGAAACGGACAAATGTGAAAACGTGGGGGGAGATGCAATACCTACATCAAAGATGTAGAACAATAAAACCTGTACATAGTTTGGTTTTCTAAATAGGAAGCCTGTAAGAAGCTTACAGGTCGGAAGGCGATTAGACCGTAAAAGCACTGAGCAGTGTGAGTAGTTACATATTGAGAGAGTTCATGCCTCATGCTCAGTAGAGTTGCTGGACATTTCCTTGAGTAGACAAGTACAGGTGTGAAGTCTCTCATTGAAGCTTCTTTAAAAACAGTGATGCACTGGTTGAAGAGTGGGTATCCCTTGATTGGCACATCCACACTGCTATTTGCAAAACAGAGTAATAAAGAGTAAAGGAATAAATTAGCAATATCCCCAACATGTGCTGCTAAAGAAGAGCAGGACTCTGCTGCTCAAGAGTTACATAAGAGATCAGTTAGAGGCCTAAATAGTAACATAATGTTTGCATGTATGTTGTTTTCTCAAAAATCCCCCCAAAATGGAAAGTGCTAAAAGCATCAGACCAATCTCATGGCAGGCTGTCTGATAAACTGGAAAAGATATTTCAACATTTTGCTAAAATAAATAGAAAATAATATATAAAATAATACTTAGATCTCACTTCACCTGCAGCTGAGTCCTCTGAAGTAGCTATTACTATATAGGAAAGCGATTTTGAAGTTAACTAGTAATTTTATGGAAACCTCAGCTCACTGTTCCACAGCAGGTCATATATATGCTGAGAATGACTCAGTAGGAGATAAAAAATAAAACAGAAAACAGTTTTACACTGTGTAAATTGATGGTGCAGTTAGGTAAATGTAGAGTAAAATTCTGGTCTGCTCTAAGTGTTACAAAAAGATAGCAAAGCTAGGAAAAGACTCAAACTGGAGGGTCAAAGCTGTACAATGACAACACAGCTAAGAAGCAGACGAATTGTCTGGGACTCTTCTGGACAGGAAAGAGGTGGCTCCACGAGGATGTAACAGGGATCTGTAAATTCAGAAGTGATGTGGAAAAGGTGTGCGTTTTGATAGAATAGTGGTATGGAGGTAGCTGGTCTAAAAGGAAAAAATGAGCAACGTTTTTTCACATGTAGCATGCTTACATTACAAAATAGGACATACAGCTAAGATACTTGGATCAGAAACTCACTGAAGATTCATCAGTAGAATCGAAAGAATTTGTAATGAGGGAAGGGTTCCAGGCTGCCTCTGACATTCCAAAATCCTCTGGCCTTCACTGAATGCTATTTGACACCAGACACTCCATTAGGCAACCTGCATTAGGCGGTGCAGTTTCTTTTAGTTTTGTGTCAATGTTCCAGCATTTGGACGAACTTTTGGGATGAGGGGTGTTTGTAGTACCACAAACTGAGAACCAGTGGGCTAAGTGTTCTAATGGAACAAAACATTGTCTATTCCTTGTATTGTCGGTGTGTGCACTGGGGAGCTGTAACTTTTGTTTATGCTAGATCTGAAAGGAAAAAGGGAGAGGAAATACATTGATGGATGCTAATCTGGAAATCCACAAGGTTGTCTCTCTGAATAGCGGGGGACAATATGCCTTTTTTTTTTTTTCCAAACTTTGCAAAATGTTCTTCACACGCAGTAAAGACCAGAAATTCTGAGGTTTGTTTCACTTTTCTGTTCTGCCTCACCAGGGAGGTACTTTCATGTGAGTTGGCTTTTCTTGGCTTGGCAAGTTTTTTTTAATCTCCCTCCTCATTCTGCAGGAATGTCTGGACCATACATTTTTCTTCTTCAACAGAGGTGGCCTTTACCTTGACAGCAGAGAGTTCAATTTTTTTAGACTAAAATCTCTGAGAAGCAGAATTGCAAGAGGAATAAAACTCTACGTTTTTCCACTCTCTTCAGGGTATACATGAATAAAGTAAGGCCACATCATATGAACATAGTCCCTTCAGTTTTGTTACTCCTCCTGGTTTGACTAAAATCCTCTGAGAATAATGTAACTAAAAGGAGAAAAATGTCACACTTCAGTGTATCTATATCAGTTTACAGTAATATTCCTTTTAGCACTTTCAAATCCATATCTTGCTTTTATACTCATATAGTATTCAATAAATCCAAACAGCAGCTTTTTCCTCTAGAGAAATCTTGTATTTCAGAGCTATTTGAGCATGTAAAAGTTGCATGACTACTATTTTCAGGCTTATCCTTCCATAGGTCTTCTATTTTAAAACTCCCAGTGATTTTCTACATTAGTTCATTATAGATTTAAAGTCTTGATCATAAACATGACTTTAACTGCATGCTAATTGTGTTCTCTTTTTATAGGGATAGGAATAATTCCTTTATTCAGTTCTGAAAAAAAAAAAAAAATCCTGAAACATTAAAAATAAAAACCTTAGCATATTACAGCTATAATAGAAAATACTTGCCTCATGACTACAAGAAATCTACCTAATGGAGTAGAAAATGATGAACAATGTTAGGATCCACAACTGTGTTAATATTTTTAAAGATCTAATACTTATTTGTGCCTCATACCTTACACAATGAAGATTCCTGTGTATGGTGGCAGCTCTATTCCTTTCTGAATACTTATTTAGCAATAAAAAATCATTGAATCAAATGTATGTATGTAACCACATCTATGAAACTGGCTACTGCCAAGTAGAAAAAGTTTTATTCAAGTTAAAGAGAACAATGAGGGGATTAGATGCAGTTGTTCAGCTACAATTTTTATATATTTCTTTAAAAATATCAAAATTTTGAGGAATCTTTGTTGCTGAACAGATTTAGTTAGTTAGTTGACATTTAACTTGGCTTTCCTATTTAAGGTGGCATTAAGCCTTTTTTCTAGAATTATAAATAATAGTCATACTGTATTTGCACACATGACGATTAGTGAAACAGAAATAGGGAGCAATGTGAAGATAATTTCATATTTCTTCTGCCTGCAAAGGTTTAGCCTTATTATTTCAAAGCAAGTTTTATGATTTGTTTTCAGAAAAGAACACATGGGATAGATGTTTAGAGAAACTTTCCAAGTGTGAGTGTAGTTAAGCGCTGGAAGGGGTCAGTCAAGAAAGTGCTACAGAATTAGGGAATCCTTTTTTGTTAGATACACAGGAATAGGTTTCCCTATGCTAAAAAATTGAAACTTTGTTTGCAGCTCTGTTATCTTTTATTTTGGTGAGATTAAAATTACATTGTTATGGGGAGTTGGTGTATAAAAATAAGTGCTCATCATATTTTAAAATTGTTCTAATAGATGTTCAATTATGTAGCTTGCTTGGAAAGATGACAAGCTGGAGTATTTCTGCTGTGATTAATTCAGTTGGATATGCTCTTCTTGATTTAAATTTTTTAAAAGTGTGCTTAATCTCTGTGTCATGGTATTTGGGGCTCGATTAATCTCAGGCTTTTAAAGAAAGCACATTCTATAGATTGAAGAATTAGCCAATAGTTGAATGAAGTGGCCATAAAAACAAATATTCCTTATTCAGGTCTGGAAAACGAAACAGTTCAGCAGTATTGACCAAGCCCTTATTTTAATTTAGGAAGGTATCTCATACATTTCCCAGGGATCTTGCTGGTAGCCTAATACTATCGGAATGGCTAAGGAACTGAGGAATAAGCAGAAGCTAAGGTAGGAGGTACTTTACCATTGCCCTAAAAATATTACAATTATGTATTAATCATTTTAATCCAGAGCAGAAATTTTCTTAGACAAAGACTTACAGCTTACAAGCTTTTGCACATGACTTCAGAAGTAATGATTACTTTGTGAGTCACTTACGTCAGAACAGTTCTGCCCCTCTCTTCTATAACACTGTTGGTTACAAATGCAATCTATTTATTTAGATTGTAATAAATGCAATCTAAAATACACACTGGGAAAATATATCAGTGAAGTTTTAGCCTAGAACAGGAAAATGAAAGATGATTCTCAAAAACAGAAAAGAGATTAAAATCCAACTTTAAGGTGTTTTGGTTACTATCTGCATTAATGTTCAAGATTTTCCAATGCTGAAGTACTTTTCACTTTGAAAGTGCTTTCCAAACATTCACCCACAGTTATTTACTTAAAGACTTCTGTTAAGAGGGTGAAAGGAATGTACTGAAAACTACCCTCTCTGGAGGCTGACAAGACTTACAATATAAAAGATTCAAAGTTTTCCTCTTCCCTATTGTTTGAATCTTAAGCAGTCATACTTAAACTCATAAAGGAAAGAGACAAAAAACATATTGCTCATAATTACATCATCACTTTATAAAATTTTAACCTGATTTCCTATTTAGCAAATGACAGTGTGATTTTAAATCAGTTCCAAAAATTGTCAGTCATTCTTGCTCCAAATACTCCTTTAAAACAAGCTAATTAGTTATCAGCCTTATATACATTTTATTAATTTTCAGAGTTGTACTACCTGGTTTTACATTATTTTCCGAAGCAAAAAGTCTCTTCAATATGCTAGACTTTTAAAAGTTCATCAAAAACATAGGTACACAGAAATAGTGATTAAATTTAAAAATGTATTAGGAAGTTATGCAGCTGCTTCATACTGTATTTCAGAGCAATTCTGATTTGGTTATATTTTGGGTATATTTTAATTTTTTCAAAATCAAATCCTAACTACATCTACATCTCCCTCTAGTCATAGAAGATAATTCCATAATTAAAAAATATAACAAAACAGCCCACAAAAGAAACAGGCTTCAACAAACCAGTAATGAGACAAAGAACAAAAATGCTTTTATTCACTTTTCAGCCCCTCTAGGCAATTCAAATTATGCATGAAATATTGAAAAACGACAGCAAAACATTTTAGATCTCTCAGACCTGAGAAATATCTTCCTTAAACCTTGGTTTTTCAACAGACCTTTGCCTGGCATGCTAGTTGTATACATGACCTGTTTAATCCATGTGGTCAAGATCACCCCCTGACAGAGTGCTGTTCAGCCTTCTCCCAGCTGTGCCACAGCAGTTCTGCATGACGTCCCTCCCAGTTTCAGCTTTCAAGCCCATCAGGCGTGTTTTGAGCAAGCTGTGCAGCCCATGAGGCCAGAACTGAGAGGCAGTGTAGTGACTCTGCATGGGGCAGGACACAAAGAACTCATCAGGCCTCATGCCAGCTGCAATGCAGATGTTTTGTGTGGCCTCCTTCACTCCATTTATTCAGGCCACCTGGCTTTGTAAGATGTAAAAATGGTTAAATCTAATTTTCAGCTTTACTTTCAGAAATACCATGTTGAGTAAGTTGTCAAAAGTCAGTACTTAAAAGGTGTCATGTACTTAAAGGCATTTCTAAAGTAATTCCTGTGCCACAGTGGTTGCTGTTATCTTGTTCTGCAGCAATCATGCCGGGGCAGCTGGACTTGTGAGAGAAACCCTACTGTTATAATTAGATGGAGAAGTTAAGAAATATACTGTTATGTTTTCCTACCTATCCATAAGAACAACAAAACAGCATGCCTTGCATCTTCACGTATTCTATTCACTTGTTCAATAATTTCTCATATACATCCACAATATGTGGAGTGTCCCAGGTGACACATTTCTGTGCTGGTTTATTGTATATTCTGGCAGCACCATGAGAATGCAACAAACTGTTATATACTCCAACATATATAATAATGTCTGGCCTTGATGGGGTTAGTTAAATCTATGGGTGCCCTGAGAGGCACAGTTGAGCATTTAGTCAACATTTCAGTGTAATGTGGTTGTCTTAAAACTCTCCTTGCTAACAGAAGAGCTCTGTGAAACAAATATCCATCACATTTCCTTTTGATAGGAAAAAATCAAGTTCTTGTTCCCTTGTGCCTAAAACATCCACACATCCTCTGATCTCCGTGGAGGCCATGATGTGTTGTAACTTTTATGCTTGCTTGTGTATTTACTGTACTGGGATGAACAAAAATGTAACGACCAAAATGTCTGAAATGATTGGCACCTGGAAAAATTGGTCCAACACTACTACAGAGCTTGTTGGTCAAGCCTGCTGGTGGCAGGCACCCCATGTGCACCAGCACAGACTAAATCATCTAGAGGACAGCACAAACAGCGGTAGGTACCTGAGAGAATTACACCCTTGTGTAATGGATTTGAGAGAGGTGACAAAATTTGTTTGTAGGAGACTTCCATTTTGTTTCCTTGCTGCAAAGGAGCATCAGAGGACCACTGAACCTAAAAGATCCTGGGATAGTTATGCAAAAGTCTGAGTGGTCTCAGCAAAGCAACCACTTTGCTGAAGAAAGAGAGGACATTCCTTATCACATAAGCAGTGAAAAGGAAGAAAGGCAGCCAAAGGTAAGGAGACATAATCAAACACAGTTTAGGAGGTGAATTGGAAGATGACTGTTTATGGAGTGAGTAGTCTAATTTAATTGTATTTTTCTATTGCATCTTCTTAAAGTGAGGCTATTTGAAACCGATAGTGCTTTGGAGAGGCAAGTGTATAAAAAACCAGTGCTTGGGGGGGAGTGTCATGAATTCTTGGGTGACCTTAGCTTTCTTTATATTCAGACATATACTTATGGTGTAGAAGAGGAGAAAAAAAATAAGGACACCACTAGTCTTGGCTACCTACCATAATAAGGCCAGGCTAAAGTGAAATTACTTAGTTTACACAGAAGAAGAAAAAAGATCCCGAGACAGGACCTGGAGGACTATGACATTTCAATTCTACATTTGGAGTTTATTGATACAGAAACTAGAACAATTAAACTTAAAAGCAAACAAAATGCAGAACGTTAAACATTACAATTAAAAACATATGCAAATTCCTCTCTTCCCTGTTCAAAATGCCCTTACTGAATGATCCTTTTCTTCATATTTGTTGCTCTTGTTCAGTCCATGGCTGGCTTGCAAGTATCATACATTCCCACTGCATAGGCCACTGTTTAGATACATCCTGCTCTCACTCTGGAGGTCTGACTGAGGAACTGATCCTTCCCCTTGGCAGTAGCCCCCAAACTGGTATACACCTACCTCTTGCTCTCCCTCTCCTCATGTCCTTCTCATGGGAGCTTTCCTGACCTGGTGCTAAGGGACAAGGGCACAGCTTGGAGTGGGATGGGTGTTCCCACACGTGCAAGAGGAGGTGAGGAACAGGGATACTCTCATTGCAGACATTATTTGAGCAGGCATGGAGTGGCTAGGGCAGAGCCAGTGACACTGGTATCCTTGTGTTCTTTCCACTCCCACTGGTTATTTTGATACCATTTTCATCTGAATATATGCAGCTAGGAAAAACTGCAAGGAAAATACTACTGTGCACTTAAAGCAATTAAAACACTACTTTGCACTTCAGAGCCCTTCTGCAGGTACAAAGCAGTGAAGAGCTCTGCTTCCAACAGAAGTGCACGAGAAAGGAGAAGAGTACTAGTGCAAATGCCTTTCATATAATAAACCCAGAAAACATAACTGAGAGACAGTAAGAAGGATGGAAATCACCTAAGCAAAGAGATTATTCACTCTGTTAAAATAAGAGAATGATCTTGAGAGACAACAGATATACAATTAGAGAAAGTTTGTAGGAAGAGGAAGACCTGAGAACGGAAGTTCAAATACTTTAGCCTGAAGTGTGAAGAAGAGGGAGACCAAAAAGATGCCAGAGAAATTATGTGGAGTGTTACAAAATAAAATAATTGCTTAAAGTAAAAAGGAACACAGATGCTGTCAGGTATTTCACTTTGTTCTGCGTTCTTGCAGCCTCTCTGAGCACTTTTTGGTTATCAGTGATTCTTATCCATTTCTCAGCAGTAACCAGTGAATCTGAGCTATCAAACTGGCTACAAAATCCATACATCTCTGTTATCTCTGAATTACTGCTTCAACAGGATTATGTCAGCAAATAACTGACATAGACAGGGAGAAACAGAGAATTTGCTGATTGATTTCTTCCTTATGACATTCAAATTTGCATTTTAAGCAGGAACCACTATATTAATAAGTCTTTGGTCTTCAAATACTTTACTGTATTCTCATGTCAAGCAACTTGTACTATTAACATATATAAATAAATATATACCTCTGTTTCACTGTAACCCTTCTGTCAAAACACACTAGTGAAGAACATGGCTAAAATACAGAGATGCCTCTGAACAAATTGACCCAGACTCTACCTAAACTTTAGGGAAACTGGTTGGTTTGGTAATCTGATGAGCTGAGTGTTAAGCTTTGTCGCTGCCTAAAGATCCTGTTTCTTTCCTCTGTTTGCATCCTCTTTCAACAATGTTCTCCTGCTGCTTAACCTGTACCAGCAAAAGTGCCCACTGGACTCTCCGACTGTCCATTCAATTCCCTCTCATGACAGAAAACAGCCCAGCTGTGTACTTTCTCATGAAAGATCTAATGAGCAGCATTAATGAGAGGAAGGGAAAGAGTAGGAGCAGAGGTAAGGAAAGTGCTGGATTCTGCACCTGGGATGGGCCAACCCTGGGTGTACGGACAGACTGGGGAATGAGATGATGGAAAGCAGCGCTGCAGAAAGGGCCCTGGGGGTCCTGTTCCATGGCCAGTTGGGTGTGAGTCAGCTGTGCCCTGGCAGCCAGGGGAGCCAGGCCTGTCCCGGGGGGTATCAGGCCCAGCATGGCCAGCCAGGCAAGGGAGGGGATTTTCCTGCTCTGCTCTGGGCTAGAACAGCCTCACCTTGAATATTCTGGCAGTTTTGGGTGATACAATATAAGAAAGATATAAAGCTATGAGAGAGTGGCCAAAGGAGGGCTATGAAGATGGCGAAGGGCCTTGAGGGGAAGCTGTGTGAGGAGCAGCTGAGGTCACTTGGTCTGTTCAGCCTGAAGGAGACTGAGGAGAAACCTCATCACAGTCTACGACTTCCTCAGGAGGGGAGAGGAGGGGCAGGCACTGAACTCTGCTCTGTGAACTCTGCTCAGGACTTGAAGGAGTGGCCTGAAGTTCTCTCAGGGAGATTTAGGTTGGACATTAGAAAAAGGTTCTCCACACAGAGGGTGATTGGGCACTGGCTCTCCAGGGCAGTGGTCACAGCACCAGCCTGACAGAGTTCAAGGAGCATTTGGACAGTGCTCTCAGGCACATGGTGGGACTCTTGGGGATGGTGCAGGGCCAGGAGTTGGATTCAGTGATCCTTATGGGTCCCTTCCAACACAGCAGATTCTGTGATCCTCTGCTTGCCTGTTTTCACTGACCCAAAATCAGAGAGCCGAGTTTAAGTGGGATTAAGACAAGAATTTTTGTTCTCTGAAGCAGAGCAAAATCACTAACACTTACAAGGTTCTGTGAATGGGACAAAGAGAAAGAATCCAGGCTTTTTCTATGCCGGGATTGATTTTAACTCCAGTGGTACCAAATCTTCTAAAGTGCAGAACAGTAATGTATTTTTCCTATTTTCTTAATTTTGTTCTGTTCTTCCCTGTTCACTGCTTATAATGGGACCACACACAGGATTAAAGGCACTACAAATCTAATTGCAGTCTGGGTTGAATTTAAGAAGTAAAAAAAATCTGTGTGTGAGAGGGTGGGGGGTGTGTGTGTACAGATGAGCTGCTTCTCTCCAACACAGCTTAACAAGATTCTTTGCTTGAATATTTGCAGTGCTGTTGAGACTGATTCTTCCTGAAGCTTTTAACTAATTTTTGAAGTTAGTGAGAATTTATAGCCCTTTGCACAATTTTTACCACACTAGAAAATAAAAAATAAATTTAAAAGCTGAGCATAAACAATGAGAATTACATGTAGGTTTGGTCTGTGAAGATGACGGATGATTGTAAGCATTTGACTATCACTTAATTTAGAAATTATCAGTTTGCACTTCTTTTTCACGTGATCTCATTTATCACAGAAATGGTTGCTAGGATGCTACGCTTTGAAATACAAAACTTTCTCCAGAAAAAGAGCAATTGTGAAAAGGTTTTTTTAAAACATATTTTCTTTCTGGCAGCCTCTCTTTATTGAAATTATTGAGGGAAATTTTTATTATATATCAAAACTTCATCTTACAAGCACTTATACCTAGACTTAATTTATGGTTTATGTTAGATCTCTGAGTGAAGTTAAGCATGCATAAGACGTATGCATTCAGCTGACCTTAAACTCCTGTTAACTTCCTGTGCCTAATATTTTCTCCTTGCTCCTGGCAATTATGTTACTGTTTAGATCATGGAAATAATTTTTCAGTGGTCACTAGCTTCCACCACTGAGCAAATATGGAGACTGGTGTAAAATGGAAGCTGTGTGTGTATGAGCTGAGCTGCTTAAAACCTCAGTGAGAAGATGAATAGTGAACATTACATGCCTGCATGGCACCTTGGCTAAGTCCTCACAGATCCCAGTCCCTGGTAATTTTTAGCAAGTCTTGTGACTTTCCTCTCAGCTTTTCCGTGTCAGGGTAGTTCTAAACACTTTTAGACTCTCCCAGATGATGCAGATGGAACTGGGATTGTCTGAAAGCCCTGGAGATCACTTTTGACAGTCATGGCTTGCTGCTTTCGGCAGAGGTGATCCCTGCATGACCCTGCCTCATGCTGATCAGGACAGTAGTTGGCTGCTGTAGGGAGCAGCCAGGCAAGAAGTCCTGAGAGGGAGGGAGAAATAGGAAGAGGTAAACAGACTAGGGAGCCCTTAATCCATGCAATGGGAGCAGCCACTGGAAGGAACAGGTTAGGGAATCTCAAACAGGAAATCAATGCTAAGTTTGTTTTGTGTTTCAGAAAAAATGAAATTTATACCTTTCTGCTAGAAATTCTGAAATAGACACATCTACCTATGAATATAAATACTTAGCTGGATAGTTCTGAAATAGACACATCTACCTATGAATATAAATACTTAGCTGGATAGTTCTGATCTTACCAACAGTTATTTGAATATTATATTGTGAATTTGAGACCCAGGAGACCTGACATTTTATCCACTTATATCCTTTTCCTAAATGACTAGTTAATGCCAGGGGAATGAGTCCCCATATGCAATACTCCTGACTTAATTCCTGAAGTGTCAGAATGAGGCCAGATAAATCAATAGACATACATGCAAGACCATAGATGCAGTGGGATGCTGATTCAAAAGATAACAGGAATCATGTTCATTGTATTCTAGCTGTGACTGAGCAAATTATTTACATCCTAAGAAATGGGAATTACATGCTATTGCCATGAAAAGAAACCACAAATTATAGAGAAAAATCCAGCTCACTCCTCAGAACACCTGGGGAAAGCAGATGGATAGAAGGCTGATTCCCAGGAATACACAGGAGGCAGAGTGATCCACCTGCACTCTGCTGATACCTCCCTCATCTATTGCCTTCTTGTCCTGAAGTCCTGGGACCCATGAATGGTTTTGACATTGCAGGAAGGATTAATTGACTCTGAGACATTGGGGAAAATGTGAGGATAAAGACTCCACTGACATTCCTGAAAGGGGAACATGATGTTAGGCTGGAGGGAGAGCAAGATTGCTTGCTGTGCTGAAGGTAACTGAGGGAGCAGGAGGTGGGGACAGAGAAGGCTACTTTGTCCTAGTGTGGGGTTCTCCTAGGAAGTACAAGCTCCACATTATGAAGCAACCATTAAGCCAAATCTTTATAAAAGAGTTTTAAACTAGTCTTCTAGGAATGGCCCATAAATCTCTGATTAAAATACCCTCACTAAGAATCTGAGAGAAGTTGACAACCATGCAAATGCCACCCACACAGCTAGTGGTTGTGGGCCCAGAAACCAGGGCATGCCAAAATCTGCAGGACAATACCTTATAACAATAAACCAAGAATCCTCTTTTGTTGATGGCATCACTGTGGCTCCCAGGCAGGTAGTGTCTCTGCAATCCTCCTTTGAGTGTACCTGCTCCCTGAGTATTCCTCTCCATTGGATGGAAGAGAGTTACCCCACAGACAGCTGCAGGGAGTACCCATGGTTTTCTGATATCCTCTGGCCAGATTTGTTGGCACGCTAGAGGTTTTGTGGCACAGGCTGGCTGGAGCAGCGCCTGAGGATGTGAACTGAACTGGTACGCTGGGAAGGAGGGAGCACAAGCAGCAAGTCACCAGAGAGCAAAGATTTTGGGGACTTCCTCTGTGGCTTATAAACATCTATCACAGCAGGGTGCAGACAGCTGGAGTAGTCTCTTCTTGCTCAAGATAACCCAGGAGTCTAGTTTAGACTACAATCCCAGACATAAAACTAAAATGCAGTGCATGTGACCACTGAGGGCCTGTATGAGGTATTCAATCATTTTGATGGTATTTTTCTTTGCCAGCAAACCGATAGGTTTAGTTTGGGGGGGAAAAAAAAAAGGAATTTTAAAGCTGAATAAAAAATCAGCACTTCAAAAAATATGTAGTCTACCCTTTCTTGCTGTTTGTAGGCCTCTAATTTGGTAGTGCTACTGCAGCTGCTAAACTGTGTAAATTTGCTTGAAGTTATTATAACAACATTCATTTCTTATATATGACGCAGTGTAGGAAGAACTGTCTTTTCAAAAATCATTACCTAACAATGGAAGATAAAATAGATTACTTATAAACAGATATTTTTAGCTAAAAGAACTTGATTATATTAAAAGTTCTGGTCTATAAATATAACAGAGTTTGTGAACTGTTCCCATCTGTCTCATCCTTGTCCTGTGTCAGTAGGGGGAAGTAGTAACTAAGACCTTCTGTGGCTTAGTTACTAAGTGCTTTCATCAGAGTATTTTTGTCCACCCTCCTTTCTCTCCCTCTTTGACATCAGCAAAAAGTTTTATTTATATTCTGCTATGAGATATTATATCTGCTACTGAAAGTTACTGACAACTGCTTTGTCAGTGACGCATATGTCCAAGTAAATCTGCTTAGTTTACAACATTTTGTGTTCATCTGGATTAAAATACTGCAGGTGCTTCTTCCTGAAAGATATTAATATTGTTTCAGTTAAGCTAATCACCATAACAGCAGTTTTCTAAAAAACGCAGTGACGGTGGCTTCAAGGCATGCAGCATGAGCAAGGACACCTCTCGTTCCCCATCCAGTCCTCAGGCTGTGTCTCCAAACCCTGTGCCTGCTCCGAGCAGAGCCAGTTTAGCTCCACCCTCTGAGCAGTCCAGCCCTTATTTATATGAAGTCTGTGGTCCAACTGGCTTCAGATGGCGTGTGTTATGTGCGTGTGCCTGCCTCCTGAGTGTGTGAGACGAGCTGGGATCATGAGCCAGGGTTGTTCCAAGTGGTTTTAATCAGCAGCCCATTAGAGGAGAACGGAAAACTTCAAACAGGGTAAGAACCAAGTAAGTAAACCTAACTTTGAACTTGCAATCTGGACAAAACAAATGCAAATTAAAATCTTCATAGTCTGTCAGTTTTCAGATAAATTATCACTTTTAGAGAGAAAGCTGTGCCTTCTAACAGGAAGGAGGAAATTTAAAAGGACTGGAATGAAGGAAACTGTAAAAACAAAGTGGGAATTGAGAATGCAAGGGAGAAAAAACAGCAAACGATTGTTCACAAAGTTGGTACACTCTCTTACTTTTTTCAGCTGTGGACAGGAGATGTTAAGCTTTAACCTCTTGCTTTCTTGAATACTATTGTCTGACTGAGTAAGTAGTTCCTTTTACAAAGGAGGTGAAGGTTTCTGCTCCTCACCTGTCTGCTGGTAGGTTTGTTTTCCTGAGAGCATGGAGTGGAAGATCTCTCCAGAGCTCCTTGCAGGATGCCCCATGGTATGCTGCTGTTTGCTGCTGCTCACTTGTTGTTTTTTCTCAGGTTGTTCCAGTACCTCCATGGGAAGGTGCTCCCCAAACCTTTGCTCCTCTGGAACTTGTGACTTCTTGCCTGGCACCAGGAAAACAGGCAGCAACAGAAATGGGAAAATTCATGCTAATTTTGGGTAAAGTGTGCCTCTGACTTTTTTTACCCTGGCAAGACGTGGCTACTTGGACTGCATCTGCAATGTGGCAAAGGGCGAAGTGAGGTCGGCAGAGAGGCCATGGTCTGTGGGCAAGTCCCCAGATGCCGCAGGCTTTGTCGCCCTCGTCCCTTCCTTCTGGCCTTAGTGGTGGCCCTCTGTCTGTTCTGCCAGACCCTGACTCCTCTTATGACCAGCAGCATCCTTTCGGCAGTTGCTAATGGGATTGCACCCGACAAAGCGACTAAAACACAGCAAGGAAGATACAAGGAGGTCTCCCCAAGCACCATTCACTGCTTCCTCCCTGGCAGCAATTCAGAGACAGTGAAAAAGGTAAGTCAGCTGGAGCAGAGTGCTGAGCAATAATTAGCAAAGCAAGGGATAGCAAGTCTGGCAGGATCATCTGAGTCCAGCTAAAATTAGCCCAAGCTTGGAAGTCTGGGATCTGTATACAAACAAATGGGTGATCTAATGACAGCGGCATATGCACAAGCACATCCCCATTACCAGCTCCTCAGTGTGCCATTACTAACACAGGAATCCTGAAATCTTCAAATGAAATATGGCATTGCTCTGTGATTCCAGCAAGATTTCAGTTTGCTGCACAGACCATGCTTTATTCTGGCTTTGGGAATTGGTTTAGAGGCTTTACAGTACAGACACATAAATCAGGAGCCAGTGGGGTTTCGTGGAAGTGACTGAGGCTGTTAATTGGCACAGGGACTGCAGCTGCCCTGTATTAAAGTTATCTGCTCGTCAGTTCTGAACTTTACTAGGATTCTGCTGAGAAGCTGGATTTAACTGCATTTGAGAAATAAAAGAATATTTTCAAATCACACTATGTGCTTTGGAATCTGTCTCACATATTTTACTTTTTCCATAGGTTACCTGACTTCATGTTTATTTTGTATAGGGTTCCTAGGATGGGTGTTAAAAACTAACAAAGGGAGACACTGTTATTTTTGTTGGAAAATGTAGTTTGTTAAATGGTCTCCAGACTGAGGTAGTTATTTTTACTCTGGAATCTGTGATCAGCACTAGCACAAATGTTTCAGGTTTCCTTCAGTCCTGTAGAGGAGCTGCTAACAGTACAGCAGAGACCATACTGTGAAATTATCATTATGCTAACCTTTTATATACAACTGTAACAGGACTTTAAAAACTTTGTGACCTCACAAATTATGGACAGCAACCACAAAAAAGCAGTTCAAATATTAAAAAAGAAAAAAAAAAGTACCAGGCTGCTTCTTTGATTAGACAGAGTTCATAGTCTAAAAGGTCAGCAATATTGATTTTAGGACAGCAGCTGTAAAGTGCATCTTCTGCAACAATCAAAAACAGATATGGCAAATAGCTGTGGCATGAACTCTTCAACCTTAACTCTTAAAATACTGGTTTGGTTTTTTTTTCTATTACATGCTGTATTTTTCATTATTTTCTATTTTAATGACCTTTTAGTACACTAGGTACCCAGATTCAGATCTGATGTGCAACATGCCATAAATAATTACCACTTAAAGGGAAGTAAGCACAGCTGACATATGCGGGCTGCGTTGTGTTATGTCTATAGAAACAGTCCTTGTTACTCATTGCTATTGTAATGGCAAAGAACATTTCATACCTTGGGCTACTTAAAGTCTGTAAGAACTGGTGTAATAATGGCAATGTTTTGCTAGTATGATCTTTGGCTGAAAGTATCTGTAGTATTGTCTTTTGCAAATTGCTTGAGAGAAAATGCAGATTGACATCGAATTTGGTGTGCTGGCCAAGTGAAACGAGAAGAAAGCTTTTGTTTTTACAACATGCTGTACTTACTGCTCTCCAGCACACGTGGTTGGATGTGACTATCACATGCACATGCTGGACCTGTAATACAGATGTGTGTATATTAACCCTTATAGGTATGTTTTCTAGGACTGCACTACTTTAACACATTCCTTTTCAAGTTCTTAAGACCACCCATAGCTGGCTCCTTGTTTGTCTTGAATTCTTCCTCTAGAGCATGATGAACAAAATGTCTTGCACATGTTGGGATGTTACTCTAAGTTGCTCTCTGTTTCCCAACTTTCTCTGCTGGTTGTGTGGGCTGAATAATAATCTCAGAGAACAGAGAAGATCAACATCGCCAAAAATCTCTGCCTCTTTGCTTTGAAAGTGTGTTCTTGAACTGTGTGTTTTCATCCACTGCTTGTTCAGATAGCTGAACTGTTATCTGGCTTGATTTTATTGGGCACTCAGTAACATCTAAGACAGATGTCA
This sequence comes from Regulus satrapa, assembly GCA_013396955.1. Taxonomy (NCBI): domain Eukaryota; kingdom Metazoa; phylum Chordata; class Aves; order Passeriformes; family Regulidae; genus Regulus; species Regulus satrapa. The sequence goes on along the minus strand of VWZN01010121.1, from coordinate 219,390 downwards.
CTGTTGAAACTTTACACTGGTTTTATTTTACAGTCACGTGCCCACTGACTGGAGCTAGTTTGGAAACTCTGGTTAAAATTTCCATGTATGAACCTGGAAAAATACTTTTAAATATTGTTATTCACATTTGTAATTAACTAGTCATGCATGTATTCTTATTCAATAAATAGTCCACCAAGAAAATGTAAATGCCCTAAAAAGAATCTATTATACAGTTAAACAGCAACTTAAAGCAAACACTGCATCATGTCTTATGAAATCAAAGTTCATTAATAGATTTTAAGGAAAATAAGACCCTGCTGGAAATAATATTCTTTAGGTAGCACATAGTGTTTATGGGTTTTGGGTGAAAGCACTTCACACTGCACATTATTTTCTGGGTAGGGCAGATTTTGTTCTTGCTTCCTTCAGAAAAACAACCACTACTATATTGAGCCTATTGTGAGAATTTGGTTCTGATTGTTATTAAAGGGGCAAAATCCCCTTCCAAAATCTAATAATTTCTTAATTCAGAGTATGCATAGCACTAAGTGCCTCATTAAACCCCCAGAAAACCAAACCAAAGCAAACAAACACTGGCATCTTTTATGAGCCATTTGCTGGAAGCAAAAGAAGAGATCTTAGTAAAAGTCTGGCTTTGCCAATGTATTTTATTTCTGATATTAACATTCACCTCATTTTTTAGAGTTACAGAGAAGTATGGAAGAAGCATGGGAATGGACATTGTCAGTTACACCTGTAAATGTGTCTTTAACTATATCCAGGACGATCTGGGATGGAGCCTTTCCTGTTGGGCACATAGTGCAAGCTGTCTTTTTTAAATTGCAAAAATGTAGATTTCATTCATAGCTGGGAAAACCAGGCAGAGCTCACAGTACTGCTCTCTCTGGAATCACAGTTTTAAAAGCTGCTGGAGATCTTGTCCTGGAGCTTTAAATTCACAGGAACAGAGGTCAACATTTTCTAGTAAAAATATTAAATGTTAATATCTGAAGCATGAAAAATAGAAGGCTTATTTCTGATTCTCCAACATTAAAGACAGAGAGTAATGTCACATCTAGCAGCAAGGTGTCTGCAGGTTTAGCAGGGCACTCTTACCTCCTGAATGATGAAATATTTGTGAATATATATAGAAAGGAGAAGAACTGGTGCTGTAGAATAGTAACTGGAATAGGTATAAACCAAAAAAAAAAAAAAAAAAA
>VWZN01010121.1:113360-212738 GCA_013396955.1 Regulus satrapa | reverse complement strand
GGGACGCAGGGCACGGGCGCCACGGCCTGCTGCAGCAGATGTGCGAGTGGGGCAGCCCTGGGGCGGGGGAGTGCTGACCGCAGGGCCAGCGGCGGTCATTGCTGGGTGCTTGAGGCAAGACCTCTTAATGTTTGAAGCAAAAAGACTTCGGAGGTGACACCGCAGGAGGCGTTGCTTCCACGAAGAAAGGTGTGTTTTCGTGGCATAACAGAAGTGTGGTAGTAGTTAGTGAGGAGAGGGAAGCACACAAAGTGCGGCCACATCCAAGGCAGGGCCCTCGCTCCAGGCACGCTGGGAGGGATGGGAGCGGGAGAAGCCATATATCGCCAGCGAGAACGGACCAGGGGCAGAGAGGTGTCCTGGTCCGGGAGCAGGAGAAGCCATAAATCGCCAGCAAGAATGGACCAGGGGAAGTGAGGTGTCCTGTTCCACAACCCCTCTGTGCTCCTCACGTGTCCTCAGTTCACCCTGCAGCGTTGGCCCCTGCAGCACACGGGGGATGGAAAATGGAATTTTCTTGCGAAATGAAGCAAGAGCTGTCGTTATCTTCTGGGTTTCTTCCACGATGCAAGTGAAATGGAATATTTGCCTGGAATGTCTGGAAGAGAAGGGAGAGAGCACAAGAGAGGGGCTGGGGCGAGGGCTGGATTTAGGAGCAGGGAGAGAGGCAGGGAAATGGAGAGGAAGGGCTGCCAGCAGCTGCTGGCGCTGCAAGAGAACAGGAAATAGAGAAGATAAGAGCAGAGGAAGGAGGGGCAAAGGCAGAAGGGGACAAGAGTGACGTGTCTGTGGTGGGCGAGGGCCATCTGAGACTGCAGCACTGAGCTCACCACCTCATTAATGGGTTTTAAAAATTATGGGACATCGGGATCGCTGTCAAACAGGTGACCTAACGCAGTTCCGATGACTTCACCCTGTGCTCTGTGCACTTACTCTGGCCAGCAAGTGATCAACCTTTACTTGAATATTTCTGTTTCTAAACTAGTTTTGGGTTGTACATTTAGCAAATGTGGAAGGCTCTGATAGTGTAGTATTGAGATTTTTTCAGGATCCCTTCATCAATAATGTTAACACTTGCAATGGGCAATGAGTGCTCTGGAGCAAAAAAAAAAAACAAACCATTTGGTGTTAGAAATTAGAGGCTCTGAAATAGTTTGTGCTCTTTACTGCTGCAGAAAAGCTTACACTTCAGCCAAGCACAGTATAAAACTGCATCCCACACTCAGGGAATACACTGCTGAGAAGAGTGATTTTAGCACTGGATTCCAGGCCTATAAACAACGGGACACATTTGAATGACATTTATTTGCATCAAAGTATCTCTTTTCAGTATAGGATACTGTGCAAAAAAATGTGGTGACTTGTTTGTGTAGTGCTTCCTATCTTCAGTGATAAGCTTACTAAAATTAGAAGTTATGGAATAACTTAGTTTTTAAACTGCTGACAACTGTCAGGTGGAAATTCACAAACTTGCAAAGAACTAATTTCATGTCCTGAATTTAATCCCTGCTGATATATTTCAATCCTAAAGACAAATATCTTTCACCAAAATAAAGTCTTGTTTTTTTATGGTGTTTTTATTGCCAAAGATGAGCTAGACCATTTCAGAGGATGTATGAGAGGAGTAACTCTGCAGACATCACCAGGAAGAGGGGAAGGAGGTGAAGGAAGGGGGAAAAGAGGTGCTTTACACAGCAGAGCAGAGTTGTCTGCAGAATGTGATGAAGACTGTGGTGGGGGCAGGCAATCCACAGAGGTCCACAGTGGGGGTGTGATCCACCAGCAGGCCATGGGTACCAGAGTACCCATGCTGGAGCAGTCTGTTCCTGAAGGACTGGGCCCTGTGGAACAGTTTGAGGAATTGCAGCCTATAGGAATAACTCAAGTTGGAGAAGTTCATGAAGGACTGTCTCCAATGGGAGGCAGGACCCCACACTGAAGCAGGGGAAGAGTGTGAGGAGTCCAATGAGTCCATGGACTGACCAAGCCCCAGTCTCAGCTCCCCTTCTTCACTGAGGGAGAGGTAGAGAATTTGGGAGGGAAGTTGAACCTGGAAAGAAGGCAGGGGTGGGGGAAGGGTGTATTGGGAGTTGGTTCTATTTCTGATTATCTCACTCTAATTCCATTTGTTATCAAACAAGTCAGTTTCCCCAAGCTGCATCTATTTTGCTTGTGACAGTAATCAATGAATGATCTCTTCCTATCCTATCTCTACCCACAAGACTTCCAGTGTCTTTTTCCCTCTCTCCGGTTGGACAGGGGAGTGGTACTGTGGCTTTGGTGGGCACCTGGCTTCCAGACAGGGTTAACCCACCAATTTGTTTAAGACATAAAATATCCCACTTACCCAAAGATCTGATGGCAATGGCTCAGTGATTTGCCCTTTGAAGAAACTAATTATGTTTGCACTATGACTGTGTGTTTGGGGTGTCTCTTGTCCATTTTTTTCTTTCAAGAAGCTCATACCCCAGGGTAGATGTAGAGGAGGGGTTTTCCTTAGATGCCATTGTCCCTAGGCACTATATGGGAAGACAGTAAGTGGTAGATAATACAAGTGTTCCTTGGGATTCACTGGAGACATCAGATACCTTTGCACTTGCTCTTACATAGAAGTCTCTCTGCCAGTCCTCCTATGGGCTAGATGGTGTTGGATTAATAAGGACTGACAAGGTTACATTTAACTTTTTAGAGCACAGTCATCTCCAGTTCTGTTTAGCATTCTGTGAATGATTTTATCCCAGTACTCTTACTATTCTTAATAATGCTGCATGGCACAACTCAGATGCCTGCACTTGGCCATCTGCATAGGACCTGGATTTCTTGGAACAGTTCACAAAGGACCCGGATTCTTTGGAACAATTCACACAGGACTTACCAAGGCCTCTCTGCTTAGGTGACCGCAGCCACAGTCAAAGTCAGATGGCAATTGCTGTTACCAGCTCACCAGGGTAACTCAGATTTTAAGAAAAGTTGTTTTCACTAAGGGAAGAACTTGGTTTAAAGATCCTTGAGTGCTAACCAGAGCTTTCAAACCTTTATAGTATCAAATAGTAGAAAAAATGGAGAGGCAGAAAAAAATTGAATTTGTGGTCTGAAGTCCCTGATATGAAGACAATTCTTAATTATATTAGAACTAATTTCACTGCTGTCACAGTAAACTAATAACTTCTTTTTGCGAAAAACAACAACTGTATTTTGCCCTGCTGAGGAATGTCCTATCTTACAACCATTGTCTTTGCACTGTGTTTGCTGTAGATCAATGCCTCCATTCTCCAGTATTTGGGAAGCCACACGAGAAGAGCAGTTCTCTATGCACCTCCTGCCCACCATGAATCCGACCGTCGGCTCTGTCAGCGCATCCTGGCTAAACATGGATACACAGTCACAGTCCTTGAAAACAGGAGACTGGTGGAAGATCTGAGGCATGAGGGCCCTTATCACAGTAAGAATAATTTTACTTAGTTAATTTGTTCATTACTAAGTGTGATCCCTAAATGTAGACTTGATCCAGCATTCTTCCACAAACATAAAGCATATAAATACTAGATAAAAGTAAGGATAGAAGCCAAATTCCAGCCCTTCTCAGTTGTCTGCATAATTTTCCACACTTAGGTGATTCTTCTGTTAGCTATATCCTTCTGTAAAAAAAATGCAGCAGAGTAGTTCATCATAGTCTTGACAACTAAATCAGATCAGTTTGGTTCCTGATGACTTCTCACACCAGTCTCATCAATATAACTGAGGGATTTTCAATAGAATGTTTCATAACAAAACACATACCTGCTACATTTGTTTCCATATCATTTTCTCTCCTAAAGAAAATTTGTGTGTGTGAAGCTTACTGTTTCCTCTAGTAATGTTTTGATTGTTCTGTAAACTTGCTAAAGAACACAACATAGGAGAAGTACATTTTGCACGTGCTGCTGAATCTGGGATAGATTACTGTTGGTTCTCAGTTCCTCTTGAAATTTGATCCACGCTTCGAGCGGACTACTGAAGAATCCTGATCTCTTGTACAAAGGACTGTAGCTTTATTGTGTAGAGCTGTTACACTGTGCTTGGCAGAGAAGCTTGGGCACCAGTTAGATATGTGATGACCATGTTTGAGAGTTCTTGGACACCTCAGAGGTATGAACTGAAACTGTGATGCCAATTTGTTCTTGGAAGTCAATTCAGGAAATGGAAGGCTTTGAAAAAATTACACAGGCTATCATTCTGTCAGCAGAAAAATGGTCTACTTAGATATTTCTCGTGCTAAAGGAAGTACTGTTTGCATCATTTGGGCTTGAAATACACTTCTGGAGCTACCAGAGAGCTCATGTTTGCTTTGAGTTTTAACCAAACCAGGTAATTTCTTAGATGAAAACTACAATTACTTAGCATGCTTGAGGTTGCTCAAAATTCCATCACCAATGAGAAGATAAGGAAATGGGCACTCACAGTTTAATATGAATCAAGAAAAATACCCCTACTTTATTTTTATACAGTTTACAACTTATATACAGGGGTTTTTTTTATATACAACTTTTATACAGTTTTCACAGACCTCATGTCTGACTCCAATTGGTCAATAGTTCTTCTTGTCAATTACTCTATTGGTTAGTAAGAGGTATTTTACTTGTCTATAAAATCTTTCTGTTCTTCATTAGTTAACTCCAATGAAACAGATTTCTTGTTTAATGCAGGTGCAGTTGTTGTTCACCCAGAAGTAGCTTGTTGTGTTAACAAACTTCTCATTCTCAGGATGGTTTTCACATGGGAACTTGCAAACCACTCAGCTGTACACAGAAGTGACAAGCTAGCTAACCAATTTAGTATAGCAAGGCCTGATTTTATAAGGCTTTTCTTTTAATATCTATTTTCCTCTAAAAACATTCTCACACACTAATTTAAAGTTTCTTTAAGAAAATTTCTTGAAAATGAGGTACATGTCAGTGTCTTTGGCAGCCTGTACCAAGGTAGTAAGTTGTCTTCATCTCACTTTTACTTTAATCTAATTTTACAGTCACCTTTTAGTCACTCCTTGTCTTGAGTACTTTCCATCCTCAGAGTGACAAGACACACCATGTCTTGCAGGCTTTACTAAGGTCAGATGAGCTGCAGAGAAAAGCTGGTATCTCTGGGTACCATGTGTACCCTGTCTGTGAAATACTTTTGTTTGAAATGGCCAAGGAAGTGGTTATGCCAAATTGCAACTTATGAAAAAAAGAGACTGTACTAGATTTTCCTACAGTGCTGAGTTCTGTTTGAAGTTCTACTGTATGGTTTTTACATTGCAAATGTTGCCTCTGCAGAAATGAGCTTAACTGTGGATATTTATACTTTACAGGCTAGAATCAGTACTTCCTGTAGTATTTTTCCAGTAATAATAATAAAAAAAAAAAGGTCAGGTATTTTCCGGGAACATCCACAGCTTCCAGCAGATGTTGGATTATGTAAAAAAGTCAAATGCTTGCCAACTTAAGGCAAAGAGTAAGACTCTACTAATTCCATTTCATGGCAGCATAAATCTGCCTTTAACTATTCTCTGTTATGTAAGTGTCTAGCTCTAAGGTTATGTTTTAAAAACAAGAAGTAAGTAATACAGCATGTCTACATACCAACCCAATGATCTTTCTTACAGCTATGCAAATTACATTCAAAGCTAATTTTCTTCTCCAGGAGATGATGTGGTTTACTCTTCTGGATGGGATAGCACTCCTTATTTTGGACAAGGGTATTTTGAGCTATGCTTTTGCATAATATTTTTCTAATAGGAGTGTTATAAGTTATGAAAAATATTCTCCTTTAGGCCTCAATTAAAAATATATAGATAATGAGTTGAGAAACACAGAGTATGAGTACTGTGAAAAATCTATAAAAAGAGTAATTCCTTATTACTTGCTATTATTTAGCAGCTCTGTCGGGTGCTTTTATTTATGTGCAGTGTTTCTTACTCATGTATCTTTCAAAGTTCACTCTAAATTTGAAAGGATTTTTTTTGTTTTGAATGGCTGAGAGCCAAGACTTTAGCTGAAGTCATATATGGAAAAAAATTCACCACAAAACATTCCTAGCTTTTTTTTTGTGCTGGCCTGCTAAGAATTTTGGGACCAGTTCTGCTGCTGTTTGAAACCTAAATGTGACAGCTCTGCACACTGATCTTCCAGAAAGATCCTCAACACCTGGGCTGCAGCACTGTGTGGAGTTCATTGCTGTCAGAGAGAAACATCAGAGGAATAATTTTCTTCAGTGGAAATTTTTCTCTTCTTGCAAACCAACCAAAACCATTTTGAGTTTGGGTAACTGGAAAATAGTTGGCTAAAAAGGAAAAACATAGCACTATTTTTTTTTTTTTTTTTTTTTAAATCATGGCAAAGAGATTGTGGTTTATGGGTTCACTATGAAAAATCCATACAGATATGTTTTGCAGTAAAACATAAATTATTCAAACCCCTCATTTTTTACTGAAAAATAGCTTTGTCAGTAAATTCTCCAGCTTCGCTTGAACAAAATGTAGTTGTGCTTTCACCATTCCTTAGCGATTAAACTCAAATAGAAGGAAAAGTCCATGGCCTGATGATACCTGTGCCTGCTCTGAGCTCTTTGAGACTTCCTATTGCAGCAGCCCTAAATGAGCCAATTTGCTGTAAGTTTAACGTGTCTCTTAGTCTGCTGCTGGCGTGGAGATGGAGAGGTGGAACTGTGTTAGCAGCAGATGATGGAATAGTCAGATTTTGCAGAGAGCTGGGATAACCACCCAGGGAAATCGGTTTTAACGTGGTCAATATATCCAGTAAATATCTGTGGTAAATCTTTTTTGAAGTAAGCAGTTCAAAAGAAGTTGCTGATGACCAAACAGCTCCTCATAACAGCTGATAAGAAAGGTATTGGGTTGTATTGGCCAACACATCTACAAATGGGCCCTTTGTTTGGTTTGACAGGTAGTGTGATTGTCCTTCCTTTCTTCCTTCTGCCCGTCCATCCGTCCGTCTCCTTAGTTTATAAAATGTGAAAATTTGCCTCTCCTCTGGAACAAGATATGCCTTTGCCACAGCCTTGGAGGGGGTTGAAATTGGTGTCACAATGTCGTGGAAAATAATGGAAGGATCAAAAGGAGGAGTGGGAAAGCCCTGCACTTCCAGGCTTTCTCAGGGGAGATTTGCCATACTGAGCTGTGCAAACCTCTGGGCTTCCTTGCCTCAGCCCAGGACAGAGCGGTGTTGTTCCATCAGAGATGAGTGGGATGAGCCACCTGCCTTCAGAGCCCCCTTAGATCCTCCCAGAGTGGCAAATAACAGAGAAGAACCTGCCAAATATTTTCCAGCATCTTCTGCCTTCTTCCCTGTTCTTCCAGTCTGAGGAGTTCTCATCTCTGTTACCTCAGTAAAGATTAACAGGATCTTTGTGTCCCTATGGTTCTGTGCTACCCTGCCAACATTTTCACAATTTTTTTAAAAGGCAGGTTTTATCTCAGAAATTTGTTTCACTAATAGATATTTCTGCCCTCCAAAAATAATGTTCCCTACTTACTGCTTACTACCTGAACCTTTCCTGAATTACATATTTTGTCCAGATGACATCTTCAAAGACAAATAAACAACTTATGTCTTTCCTTACGGAGCAATCAGTTTTTCTGTCCTTTGCTGAATTTGCCTGCTTCATTAGTCTTTGGTGACCCTCCCTTAATAGGCATTTCCTTAATTTCTCAATTCTTCACCTTTACTAATAGTTAAGCAAATCTCAGAAACTTCAGGCTCCAGGAAACGTGTGCAGTTGTATGTTACAAATCTGACTGTCCGGTTTTAATTAATTCTATAATAACATGCAAAATTCTGTCATTATCACCAGCTCTTGGAATGGAAACAATTGTGCATAAGCACAGTTTGGCCATGGAAAAAAGCACATGTCTTCAGGCTCCTGAAGAACTGAGTGCAGCATAACATTAGCCTTAGACTGTTAGTATTTCGGTAGAAGCTTTTGCAATTGCAATGAGGGACTTAAAAAAAAGAATCATAAACCATTTCCATAGTATTGCTTTGACATCATCATTTCCTACTTTTAGAATACTGCAGTTAAGTATTTAAACTTTACTATTACCTCTTTTTGTAGTTTGAGTGACATCCATTGAAGATTAAATTTTAGCCATGCCCTTAGAAAGATCGCTACAGTACAAATATTGATTTAGGTTGGGATTTTTTTTGTGTGATTTATTGTTCCATAAGATAATTATTGAACCCTTCTTAGCTTTGTTCAATATTTAGCTTTTCTGTCAATTTCCACGGAAAGCAGTACATTTTCATGTCCTATTCATTTTCCTGACATTGTTAAGTAGGGATCATATATACTACATAGATACTTAAATTTTCATATATTGCAAAGAATATTAGATCTGAAGTTATTTCCTCTTCTGTATATTCTGTACATTATCAATATACACTGAATTCTGTTCTGTTTTCTGCAATTTTAAGAGCATGCTGTGTTTAAATACTTGGCTGTGTAGACTAAGCCCTGTTTCCAGCAACTAACTATGAGGATGATCTGGCTTTTTGCAGATGTGGGAGTGGTGCTTGGGTGGAGCTGTACCAGGAACAGGAAGGGATGATTGAGACAACAGACCCATGGGAGCAAATCTGAGCGAATCTTGGCCTTTCTCTTAATGTGCTCGGGTCAAGATATCTGTCTGGTATTTAAAGTGGCACTACTTATATATTACATCAAGGAGTAAATATCCCCTCACTACCTGATAAAGCTACCTGAATATATTCAGGCATAACTCAATTTGCTGTGAAAGTTTGGTCTGAGAATTGTATTATTATGGAAGATAAGGCCTCTGCTGCCCCCCTCTTGGCTCTCTGCAGAGGGTTCTGTTGTTGCGTTGTACCCAGTGGTGGTCACTCCCTGTAAAAGCTGGTGCTTGGAAAATGTCAGGACACATGAGGCTGCAGGAGCAAGCACAGGTGTTCACAGATGTGGAGTGATGCTAGCTTCAAAGCTTTCTGTCTCTTTATATGTTGCATGACTGAAGAAGCAGCTGGGGACAGATGAAAGAAAATTCTCATTAGATTTTGCCCAAAAGTGATTTTTCCAAGTGCATCTTTATCAGTTTTTCATTTTGGTTTGTTTGGTATCCTTTGGAAAAACTGCATTTTAAAGAAAATCTGCATTTCTCATGGAAGAAAATTACTCGTTTAACTTTGCTTCGCAGTTTGAGTTACAAGGCCATAAGATGTTGCCACATCAGTTAGAGATGGAGAAAACTAGGATAGAAACGGTATGAGTCACTGTCAGAACTAGGATGAAATGCATGCTACTTGCTGTATATGTTTATGTTTGTTCCTTTAGCATATTGTATCACTTCTCATTGTTCTCCTCCCTGTTCATACTTTTGACCAGAGGAAAAGTATCAACTTAATTGCTGACATCTGGCCAGCAGCAAGGTAGGAACTTGCAGAAGTGCTGCTTTGTAAGTGCAGTCAGTAACAGCTTCCTCAGAGCTGCTAATTAGTCTAGAGAATAAACTACAGGCACAGGTTTTGGAGACCTCCAGGGTCACGGTTGGTGACTGTCAGACATCTGATTTTCATTTTCCAAGACATACCATATCAGCAAAATTACTTAAAATGAGAGAAGATGGTAGAGACAGGAAGACACAGTGATGCTCTTTCTTTGGTGAGTGTGAACACTGATATGTTTGGGTGAACAGAGGCACTTGTTAACACAAAGTGTTAACAAATTCTGCTGCCAAGGAAAAAAAGAACAATCTGTTCATCATGCCTGTAGTAATCAGGGCATGATGTACTACAACAAAGTTGTTATTAGGAAATCTGTTTTGGGAGTAAAGCTAGTGAAGTAATCAAATGGATTCCCTGGAGCTGTGGAGCATTCAATCTTAGATATTTTGAAATATTAGGTAAAGAGATTTTATTGGGTGTAGTGAGTCCCCTGGTGGGGTAAGAAGATGGTCTCGCAGACTTCTTGGAGAACATCACTAGCCTTGAGAAAATCAGGCAGACAAAAGAACTGAAGGGGGAAGATGTTGATTTCTAAAGAATATTGAGAGATTTCAGGTATGAATCGGCTGTGGTGACTCAGGGCTTGGAGGAACAAAAAATCTGTAGTTTGCAGCATCTTGTTAAAATGCAAAATATTCTCAAAATCCCCAAAACTTATGAGAATATATTCCTGACAGCAGTGGGGAAAAAAGGAAGGGAGCAAAAATCAGTCATGCTTAGATAATAGCAGCTGAACAGCTGAACTTTGAGAAAATCGAAAGCAAATAGCATATTGTGAAATAGGGATGTTTTTCATGGGATGGCATGTAAAATAACTACTAAGAGAGCAAAATTTTCTCCCTTAGTGAATGGTTTTCTATGCAGTTAAAAATACATCGACAAGAGTAGGAAGCACTAGTTTTAACTTTTTCCCCTTTTTAAAAAAAAATTTTTAAATTATGTTTCATAATACAGATAGGAGGAGCCCCTACTTGCTGTTTGTTTCAGCCTCAGACAAATTTCCATGAAATCCAACTAACTTTAGCAAACAATTATAAAGACTAAAGGCCCCAAGGAAAATTTCTTGTGTGTTCTGTAAACATCTGGTTGCCATTTTCAATTACAAGGACCAACCCACTGAAGGAAGCAGTTTAGTTTTTTTGGAACAGAAATGGGACACTGGGGTTTTTGTTCTTTTTCATGGTGGAGAGTAAAGGAAGTTTCAGGAATAGAGAGGTCACTAGATGCTCAGCTTTTATAAATATAAAAGTCTCTGAGAAAATTAAAGTAAATTGAAATCAGGTTCTGAAAGTGTAAACAACCCTGTGGAGGTAAGGTTAAATAAGCAGGACTGGAGATCCTAGCATGCCAGCAAAAGCACAAGACCCTTATATCATAAGTAAGTAATTTAAAATACTGTGCAAAATAATAATGGTGAAGCTAGCCACAGAAATATCTTGTGGGTTACTATACAAATACATATGTAAATTCAAATGTAGCACATGTAACTTTTCTTCCCAAAATCCTTTTGGTTAACTGTTGGTACAGATATATAACCAACACTATACAAAACTGGTTGGTTTCCTAATGCAAAATATATGTCATGTGAGTCTGAAGTTAAGTTTCGAAAAACAAAATACATATTTAGAAACACTTCTTTGTATGTTGTTAAACAAGGGGGTTCCCAAACAAGTTATATAGGTAGAAATGTGATCCTCAGAGCACACTGAGTTACGAGCATGTAACAGATTTAATCTGCTTCCATAACATGGAAGTTTATTTAGTTCTGGGAAGAAAATGCATACCAGAAACATACATTATCTTGATCATGTCTTAGTTTATGCTTTTAGCAATTAATTTCATGCTGCACACATCGTTGGTTTCAGGAAAAGAAGTTTCTGACATAAACAAATTCTGCTATCTAATGTGATGCTGTGGTTTTGTGTTGGGAAATCTAAATGCATCATATATTTTTCTGAACAGTATGTATTCTTCTTCCTAATACTAGCAGAACATGTTTATGCTTTGTAGAAGAGCACACAAAAGATTTCTTTGTATTACTAAAATAAACCCTCTGTAAGATTGTACTGAATCCTCTGTTTCAAATGCACTCTCTTCATTTAGAAAGTGAAATTCTTTATTTGTGCATAACAAAAGTCTAAAGACATTGAGCTCTGCCAGGTAAAATCAAAATACAGCATTTAGTCCTGAATCTACCAGACATTGTCTTTCTCTGAGCGTTCTATTTAGTTTTTTAAACAGAACATAGAGTCCAGTGGAGAGTGGTATTTAAGGGGCTGACTTAGAGATTACAATAATTAAAATGATACACAGTGATTACACAGTGAGCTAAAATTAAAACTTTACTGGAATAAATTATGTCATGTTAACAGAATCTGAAAAACATCAGTGTGCAGGAAGATCCACAGTCGGCCAAAGGAAAGCAGCAATGTGCACAGCTACTGAAATTAAATAAATACAAGGAATTTAGACATCAGTATACCCACGGTGTAATAAGCTTATAACATGGGAATCTTGTAGAAGAGCTTGAGTCAATTTTTGTAACTGTAGCATGTCAGATAAAAAGGTAACAGCATAGGATTGCTTTTTAAAGTATTTTTGTAAGTGCTTCCCTTTAAGAAATGAATCCTGTCTCTGATAGGGTTCAAGCAGAGACTCTGGTTTATAAATATATATATGTCTGCTCCTAAATGTCAGATAATTGTCTGCTAATGTAGGTGCTGGGAGAATGTCAGTCAGTCTAGCCAGAAGCCTGTCACAGTCCTGCCAGGGCACTCTCTGTAAGGATTGTTGGTTAGGACTGCTCAGTGATTTGGCTGCTGGAAGCTGTGGACCCTTTTTGATGCAGTTGCTGGCTCTGGGCCCTGGTCAGCTGGGAGAAGTGTGCTGCTGCCTTTCATCACTGTGCTCCCATTTTAGGTAGCAGCATTATATACCACTGAAACAAAAACCTTTTTTTTTTTTTTTTTTTTTTTTTTAAAAACTTTGGCTACCATGACTTTTATTGGTTCAGGCAGCAAAAAGCTTATACACTGTGTGGGCCTTCATTGTAATTTGCAGCCAGCCCACGCCATTCCTAGGTTCAGATTCCAACTTTCTCCAGCTGCATCCACTTTCAGCTGACAGCTCTTTTGAATGCTGCATCCCAAAGCCACCCCAGACATCAAAAGTGCAGTAGCCACCCACGGTTTAGAACATGTTTCTGAAAATTTCACACAATGTATTGTTGTTATGCTGACTTATTTTACGTCAAAAGGGAACCTTTTCTTCATGAGGGGAATGATTATTCTACCCTTCCAATGTTCATTGTACTCCCTCAGAGTTGATTTTTCAGTGTAATATTGAATATTTTTTTTTTACTCAGCCCCTGAGGTTGTCCATTTGGAGGTAATCCTAGTTTGCACAGATGTCAAAGAGAATAGAGGCTCCTCTGACGTACTCAGAAATTGAAACTATTTCTCAGTTTCAAGTTAGTCATGAGAACCTTCGGATTTCTTGAAAAAAAAATTCATACAGAAAATTATTACTGAAAGTGACAACCTCACTTTGATTAAAAGGAAAAATCCCACAAATCATGAATTTCTATCATTTTTGGCATGTTTCCTTACAAAACAATATCCATTTTTCACAGCAGAAAGGCAAAATATTAAAGAGATTTGGATTAAAAACAATGGATTTGAGCAACTTTAACTGGTAGCAGGATTTAGAAAGTATAGTCTTAATATATTTCCTCAATAAACATGTGCCTCAATATGTGCCAATAATTATGTGCCTCACATAAATAAAATAAGTCCTACTCTCACAGAGGGAAGCACAGAGGAGCTGAGTGATAAGCATTTTGGAAAGTCTGAAATAAATTGTTCAAGTCATAAAGTGTTTCTATAACAAGATTATTGCTGTAATGACTATGTTTCTAACATTTGTGGTAATGCTTTCAAAAATAAATATTTAGCTATAAAAAGGATTTTCAGTTTTAATTTATAGCAACTACTAAAAGTGTATATATAGAGAGAGCTTACAGAGTGTTCTTCTGTGTTTTGTAAATGCAAGATGAATCTGGCAGAAGAACCACAGTTATTTTAAATCTGATAGAATACAGCTCAGCTGACCTGTTTTTTGAAGAAGGACTTATGATGTAAAATTGAGAAGTAAGAAAAGATACTATTTTGTTAATTTGAAAGAAAACCAGTTCATGACTTTTTTATTATTTAATAGGTAAAATAGAAAACATATCAGCATACCAAAGTACTATTCAACAGGCTGATAGACAAAACAAGAACAAGATCTAACTGTTTTGGAGCAAATCAAGAAGCATTTGTCTGTATAAATGGGAATTAAGCATTTAAATATTTTGTTTCCACATTTGGCTTCAGCAAGTGTATAAAAAAACCTCTCTCACTTCAGATTTCACATCCACAGTGAGGCCAAGTATCAGTGGAGCCTGTCTAGAAGTCATTCTTTAAAAAAATATTTGAGGTAATTTTCTATAAAGATGAGGCTGAAGTCAAGGACTTTAAATACATAGAATTTGTCATGGTACTCCTATTTTCCCTAGGAATGTAGTGTTAGGGCTTTAAAAAAAGCTTTGAGGGTAGGAAAAAAAGTATTCAGGAAAGTACTATAGCTCAGAAGGTAACTGTAGACTAGTTAGGTTGCCTTTTTTACAACAAGATGATATGTGAAGTAGGAGAAAGCATCAGGTTTTCTTCTTCCTTTACCCAGCTCCATGGCAGGTATGATTTACACCCCAGATGTTACAGTACACATTTTTTTGCAAATGTGAGGATATGTGTCAATCTTCAAAAGTGAGGTCTGGCCCTACATTTCTTTAAAATGTTTGCAGAGATAATTTTCAGGCCTACTTTCGAGTCCATGTTTTATGGATGCTCTACATGGCAGTCCAGATATCTATCATGGACTTCTTCCACTAGGCCGTGGTGCCCCAGGTGAGCAGAAGTGAAAGGCAGATAGAGTGATACATAGAAAACAGTATCTGTGAAGTACATCTGGAAGCCCTTACATTAATTATTGCATCACAGTCTTGTCTGATAAATAAAATGGGTCACTTCCCTAGCTCTAAGGAGGCAGTATAGCTCATGTATCTAAACTTAAATTTTCCCTGACTGAGGGTGGCCTGCTTTTGGCTGAGTTTTAGGAACTGTCGCTGGCTTAGTCTGTCTCCTGGGGCATTGCATGGCCACCCAGGGAGAAAAAAACAAACACAGTAGATGATTGCAGGCCAGTGGGTGAGCCTGTGTCCTGACAGTGTTTAGTTTAGCCATTGCCCTTATTCCCAAGCTGCTTTTTTTTCAGTACTGTTTCATGTCTCCTGGTATTGAGGAATCTGGCACATTAATAAGGATTGCTTGAGGTGCCCGAATGCTGTAAATTGCAGAGATCAAGGTCTGCGATTTGGATCTTAAAATGTGGAGGTTTTTTTATGGCATAAGTGAATAAACATCATTATTTTAACATTGTAATTAATATTCTCATTCATGGTAATTAGAATGAGACAGGACATTAAGACAAACTCATTTACTCCTTAGCTGCTTGTCCTCCTGAAGCTGCTATATATCCATAGAAGGGAAGAGGCTGCTTTCTCAGCTCTAGCTCAGTTTCTACCTTTTAAAGTCAATGCTGAATTCTCTTTAGTGCCATCATTCAGAGGGCTTCTCAGCTCAGGTACCACACATTCTGTTGCCAAGAGTGGTAAAATGTTGGGGTGAAATGCAGGATGAACAGTAATCACAAGCTGGCTGTTTTGTTTCCTTGGGCAGAACTCCTCCTCCCTAGGAGCTACTTTCAAATTGAATCTTCTTTCCAGCGACCCGCTCTTTCTGTTTGCTGCATGTGCCTTTCTAAAAGTCCAGACTCTTCCTTATAAAAGCAGCAGGATCCACAGGTTTTGCAAGAGTCTACTAGGGAATGTTGCCACATAAGCGAGACTTGACTCTGAGATGCTTTTGAGAATTGGGGAGAATTCTCCATAACAATAGAGATATTTATAGAATTTAGCCAATGTATGCTAAGTGTCTTATCAATGTACCTTGGATGTTTTGGACAGAGACTCTGCTAGAAGCACTGTTGGCTGCTGCCTGCCTGTCAGCACATATTACTTTCTGCTCTTCATATAGATCTTAATAAATAATCATATTTAGCCTTCTGATTGATGGAGACTATGCAGATCAATTGCCTGACAGAGCACGAACTCCTCCAACCACACTAGGGAAGGTGCCTCAGTACCACTTGTTCGTGTTGTTAAGCCCTATTTGCACCTATTTGCCCTCATCCAAGTTAAAATGTGCTTCCACAAGGTCCACAAGGTGCTTTGGGGCTCTTGTTCATTCATCATGTTTGGCACTGCGGGGGAGTCTCTCCAGGGAGTTCTTGGAGGTACCAGGCTAGGGGCTTGTGTCTCCCTGACAAGGTTACTGGGGTTACCCCACCCAGCATTGTGCCTCTGTGCTCCTTCCTCTGTGTGTGCATGTGCATAAGAGAGAAGAGTATTTTGTGGGCAGATCCCCTTCCTGCGATGTCCCTGGGACATATTTGAATTCTCCCACCTGCTGCAGCTCCTCTGGGCTCCACTGCACAGCCTGGTCCCCACATGTCTCAGCTGCATGACCCTTCTTCCCCTTCTTCCCACATGCGCATTCCCTCCTTCAAGTTTTCACCTGGTCCTTCATGCCAATCTAGCCTCAGTAGCCTGTTCTAATATTTCTCAATCTGTCTTTTTTTGTCAGGCAGTTTCCTTCTCTACCTTCACAGAAGGTAAAAAATCACCTACACAGATGGATTTAACTGAGCTTTGGTGGATCTGTGACATCAGTGCTTTAACTAGGTACCAAGTACTTCCATACCACTGAAGGTTAGGTCTAAGTGCCACAACGTGTGGATGAGAAACATACATAGCACCTGTGACTGTCGTGGCTTATGTCATGTACTGAATACATATAAAGCAGTAATTTGGGCATTTGTAGCATTTGGGAGCAGTTGAGGTAGCAAGTTATTTTAGCTTGATACAAGAACAGCATACCATATTGTACTATTAGGAGCTTTTAGTTTCACTGAGGCTTGCTGTGAAAAAAATACCCATGTGTGTAGAACGTACCAAAGTAATCTGGATATTCATCCAAAGCTTGGTGTGTAAGCACAGAAGTGGAATAACAGGCTTGAGTGTCTGAATTGCCCCAATCTGTTTGTCATTGGGTCAGAACTGTGTATTTTCCTTTTATTCACTACTGAACTCTACTACAGCTTAGAAAGTATTTTGACAGCATATTTTCATACCTTGAGTTGACAGGTTATGCCATGATAAAATCCATAGGTTTTTAGGGTTTGCAATCTGTAATACAACTCAGTGAAAAATTATTTTTTGAAAACCATCTAATGCATTACTGCAGTATTCTTCTCCCCATGTCAGACTAATACAATTTTTGAATACACTTTTATTTCCAGTATTCTGCCCATTCTTTGGTTGCACAGAAAAATATATGGATATAGTTAATAATACTGCCTTTTTTTTTTTTTTTTTGCTACCTTTTGTTGTCTTTCCGACAGCTATCTGCAATAGAAAACTGAAACTTAAAACATTTGTTGCAGATCTGAGAGGTGTGGGTTTTTTTTTTGTTTTTTTTTTTTTTGGGGGGGGGTGTGGCTTTTGGGGTTTTTTTGTTTGTTTTTTGTTGGGGTTTTTTTGTTGTCTGTTATAGTATGTTAATTTATCAATTGAAGAAAGGATTGTTACTCTATTGCATGACTGAATGTGATGTAAATGGAGAAAGGATTTTCCTGTCTGTTCTCCATTCTTGTACTTATGCCTGCAATAGATTTATTTTGCTTCTTTTGAGAAAAATCATCTACCTTCTATTATCAACTGCTCCAGTAAGGAAGATGATAACTCTGACTTGGTAACTAGGTCTAAGGCAGTTTTAGAGTTTGTTTCTCCACACGGAGAAATTAAAATATCTTTACACATTTGAGAATATCTCTGATAGAAACAGGTATCTCCTGGCTTGTTATGCTCATTTTTTTACTTTTGAAATATGCCTTTGGATTGACAAAGAAAGCAAGTTTGAGACCTGTCCCTGATATAAATAAACAGTAATAAAATAATTGCTTCTTTCAGACAATAGTGGAAGCATTATGCCTCTCCACTTGTAATTAGACCAGTATCCCTCCACAGCACTTGCAGAGGAGATACAAGATAGTCAAGGACGGCTCTGTTTTTCTGAGAGGCACTGCTGTCAACTTCAGATGCCTAGTTCACTGCCCGAATTCTGAACTCATGTGTGCCTGTGCATTAATTCTTGAGCATAGGGCAATGTTTTGTACTAAGCTGCTCAGGGACAGATGAAGTGTCCTCGGAATTAAACTGGTTCCATTTGGTTCACACCAGGCTTTCCTCTACAGAGAATGCTTCCCTTGGCACTTCAAATCCTCTTAGTTAGGGAGTAGTTGAGCCAAAAAAAAAAAAAAAATCCTGATCATCCTCAAGGGGAGTGAGTAGTGACTGTCCTCAGGATTCCTTCAGCCTTTCCCTGGCAGCCGCACAGCAACTGCACAAAGTATTTTGTGAATGAATTGACTGTGTCCAACCATCTCGGTCTCATTCATAGGGTAGGGTATTAAAATACTCCAGTGATATTAATGTGACAATAGATTTTAGCCTAATTTGTCCAGCTAAGTTATGGTTATGGGGCTGTGTGTTATGGCAGAGTACAGTCAGTCTGAACACACTCTGAAACAGTGAAAGATTTGCATGTGGGCAGGTGAATAGCTGCTTTCCAGAACAGTTCAGAAAATATCAGAAACCTCACTATCTTTTCCAATGCTATCACTCACGTGGAGTGATAGTTTCTTAATTGTTGTCGTAGTGAGTCCATATTGGTAACACCTCATGATCATCAAAGGCCACACCAAAAGAGTAATTAAAATGCTTCCAATAACTACTGTTTAAAGGAGAAAATTTCTGATTACCTAGGTGTGTGAGACATTCCTTTAGAGACAGTCTTACAAATGAAACAGTGATATCAAAAACTGGCAGGAGGATGTATCTTTAAAAAAGAAAAACTATTCAGTCCAACAAGTGGCATTCTGATATTTGCACAACAAGACAGCCAAACTGCTGTAACCAGAAATAGGCTTCAAAGGATATTTCCCCCTGGAGTGTTATTTCTGAAGCTCAGATCTTCAGAGGTATAGAATTCCCATATCCCCAGACCCCGTCACACAGTCTGCCTGATGCTGCTACCCTCTGAGAGATGCTGAAGAACATAAAATTCAGCATAGAATCCAGAGGCAGTCACTGAGGCAGAAGTTCTGTCTTTCAGACATCTGTTAGTGCTTCCACTTTAAACTCCTCACTAGCAATCTATTGACTCTTATAAACTGACTACATGGCAGGGTTGAACATATTCCTCTGTCCAGATTAAAGTCGGATTTGTGCACAAACAGCTATTTCCATAAATACATGCTTCCTCACCCAACTCAGTACAATCTGTGCTCCCTCCCTTACCATGCAGGAGCAGAGGATGTTGACTTTTTTCCTCCTTGCATACTATGAGAACTCATGACACAGAAATATAAAAATTCCATTAAACTAAACCTTTTTTTTTTTTTTTTGCAGTTCAGGATTACAACATGCTAGAAGTATAACTGAATACAGTTGACTGCATCAATATGTAAAAAATAATTTTTCTTGAAAATCTTCTCTTTACATGCATGTAGCTTAGAGGTCTCTGCAAATATATTGCAAGTAGAGCTGACATGAATTTCTCCTAAAAAAAGCATCCTGTACAAATCTCAGGATCTCCCTTAGCAGGGGTTCTATAGCCTCCCTAGAGTAAGGTATTCCAGTATATGATGCATGTCTGTATGTACTCTTTGCTGCGAATTAAAATGCTTATTTTGTATCCTGTCTCCAGTGATTAAAGAGACAACTGATTTTGGATGGGCAAAAATTTATTCTGTGATGTTGTGGTTTGACCCCATCCTTCAGCAAAGCACCACCCTGCTGCTCACCCATCTCCCCCTGGTGGGATGAGGGCAAGAATCAGGAGGGTAAAAGTGAGAAAACTTATTAATTGAGATAAAGACACCTTAATAGGGAATGCATAAGCTATGTCTGCAAACAAAGAAAAACAAGGAATTAATTCACCAGTTCTCATGAGCCATCCCCAGGTCAGGAGCTTCATAATGGATGGAAGCAAACTGTTAGCTGGGCAGACAAATGTCATCACTCTGAATGGGTGTGTCTCTCCCCCCACTCCCTTCTTCTCCCAGCTGTTGTTGTTGAGCACAGCATCGTATGGTACAGAATGTCCTTTTGGGCAGTTGGGGTCAGCTGTCCTGGCTGTGTCCTCTTCCAGCCTCAGGCACATCCCAGCCTCCTCAGCACAGGACAGAGTGAGACACCAAGGAGGCACTGACACTCAGAAATAGTTAAACCACTAAACTGTGTCGTAAACTGGTTGGGTACCAAATCAAGAAGACATCACTGTGTGAGTTGCTAGACAAAGGATTGACTCCATCCAAATCTGCCCCTATAGGAAGTCTTCCAAAATCTATCTCCTTTTTCTAACCCACTACTGAAACCATGTTTTCCAAAAGTGGGGAACAGTGTTACTGGAAAGGTATGACCAACACGAAATGAAGCAGATAGATTAAGTCCCCATCATTGTTAACACCATAACCCTCATAAACAGGTTTAGTTCCAGTTCTTGATATCTGCTATTATTTAGAATTCTGTGGGGAACTGGTATGGAATAAATTAAAACTGACATTTTAAAGGAGTGGATTCAACTCTTTCAGCATCAATAAATACTTGCCAAAAGCTGAAAAGTTATTTCTCTTTGCTTTGTTGGTTAGTTTGGGGTTTGGGGGTTTTTTTGGCGACAACATTGTATTGTTAGTTCATATGCAGTTTATGAATTTGGTCCTTCTCTGCAGTAGTTCTCTATGAGATATTGTACTTCTCTGATTTCTTCTTATATGGCACTTTTTACTTGCTTTCAATTTCCATGAAATTTGGGCCAATTATCAGAATTATTTTGAATTCTGACCATGCTTTGCAAAGTCCTTATACTTATTTTCAACTTGGTGTCTTTTGCTATTTATAAATGCATTTGTTATTCCATTATTCGTTACTGAAAAATTTTGATCAGGGCTGAATGTACATTGCAGAATCTTTTGATGTTCTGCTCCAAAAAAAGTCCACTTTGATCCATTTTATTTTTTCAGACAGTTGTACAATCATCTCATAGGTATGTTATGTGGAAACAATGTCAAAAGACATACTAAAGTCAAATTGTTTCATTGCTTATATTTATTTTGTTCACTAAATCGGTTACTCTGATTTCTGTTTACTGTTAGATCAGTTACTCTGTCAGAAGAGAGGAGACTACTTTTATGTAATATGTTATTGACAAATGCTGTCTGTTTCTTGTTTTCTTTTCCTCTAGTGCACATGAACTGAATAATTTCAAGGTAGTAGAGTGAGCAAACACAAACTTGTTAATTGACTTGAGATTAAATTTTTTAAAAATCCAACTGGCTTTTTAAAATTTTTTTTTAAATTTCCCAGAGTGAATGAAATACAGGAAGATGAACACGAGAGATGAAAATTTTATTTTCAAGGTTCTTTCATTTCAAAATTCAGGATGGGAACATTAATACAGCAAAATGAAATTTGAGCCCATGGTAGTGAAATGAAACATAGTCATTTGATTAAGTTAAATAATATACACCTAAGAGATTAAAAATTCCACAGGGGCATGTGTCTAACAGTTTTCCTGCAAAATTTAGCCTCCAATGCCATAGCTCCTGGGGAGAATGTGATCACTTCAATGACTGGAATAAAATCACTTTACTTTAGAAATCACCTTCAAAAATTCTTGAAGTTTATCTATAAACTTGAAACCCTTTTATATCCTACAGGTCTCATTTGGTTTCTGTTAACTTTGGTCTATTATATCAGAATAGAAAAACTCTTTGGAGAGTATTATTACAGAAAAAGTTAAATATTTTTATTGGTGTCTGCATTGTTATTTCCTCTGCTGCTAAAAAACCATGTTTGCTTTTCTCCCTTGACTTTTATCTTTTAAATTATTTTTTCCACATTAGCTATTTTAATTATTTCAAATGACAAATCAGTGCCAAAGCCAATGAAAACAGTGCTATTTAATGAAAAACTAGAATTACATCAAATTTCAGTTGAAAGTTATTGCTTTCTGAATTGACTAGCATGTTCTTTGAGTCATTCAGAATAAAGGCGATCCCATCAGATTTCAATCAAATCAGGCTGCACTACTATTAATTGAAGTAGAAACTTGGGTTTATATTCTTAGATAAACATGAGCTACACACCACAGATACAAATACTTTTGGGGAAGGGACTGGATGACGGCTATGAGGACTGCAGGCAAGGAGAGGCTAAGAGCTGGCAACAGACAGGTGAATGAAAGCACTGTGCTGCCAGCACGTGCCCCCCTGAAGGTCCCTTTGCTGCGGCAGTGCGGCACGAGTTGCCCATGCCACCGCTTTCCTGAGGGCATTTGTCCTCCGCGAGAAGGGAGAGTTCAGAACACCGAGCCCTCACGCACCACAATGGGATCTGGAGGTCCACAAACGAACTGAGAGCGGCTCTTTGTACAGAGCTCCAGAGGTGTTTATTACGAGAAGGGAGACTTCAGAACACCAAGCACTCACACACCACAATGGGATCTGGAGGTCCACAAACGAACTGAGAGGAGCTCTACGTACAGAGCTCCAGAGGTGCTTATTACGGCCATTCACAGAAAGGACCCAAGGCTGAAAAGGCCATGAAGAAGGCAGGGTCCAGGGTTAAATAACCGCATGGAGAAGGGCCTCAGGGCTAGTGGGTTGATGGTTCAGAGGTGGTAAGGAGGTGGGACTAAAGGACAACAACCGATCAGGGCCCAGGGGCGGAGTGACAAGGAGTGTGGGCCAATGGGGAAGCAGGGAGTGGGGAACATTCCAGAACTGGGGCGGGGTTTCATAACAGTGTATATTAACATATAAACGCATGGAGCTGTGGGGAGTGTATTTCTGATCGCCCTATCTTTTAGGGGGTGTCTCTTCCCAAGGTAGCTGGGCTGGAGTATCCCCTACCACCTCATGGGGTGCAATGCTTTGCCTGCATAATTACATATAATTCTGAAGATGAGCATTCCTTGGGTATGTAAGGAATTAATGGGCTGAGCAAAATGATCTTAATTTGAGAAGCTATTCAGGGAGCAGGTGAACAGGCAATTGCATATTCTTATCTTGTTACTGCTCTTTTACTTGTCCAAGTGCAAAATAATACAAAGAGTAGAGAGTATCTCCATGAGATGTGATTTCATACTGTCTAACTGATCTACAGTTCCCGTGTGCTGTTTGCTGAATAAAACAAACAATTTCCATAACCAAAGTTCATTGTGTGGGAAAAGCTTCATGCTTTTCAGCTAGTAATTAAGTTGCTCATATATGAAGCATTCTTTTTAACCTTCCCCCTCAAATGTCCTCTAAAAGCCTGCTTCTGGTTTGAAGTCTGCAGGAAACCAGTAAAACAGTGTGAATATTGAAAATGGAGCATTATGGACATTATTAAGTCTTCTTAATTAAATTATCTAGAATTTAGTCCTTCCATGGAGGTAGCGTTTGTTATTACTGTCACTTTGTTCTTTCTCTGTTTATGTAGAATGTTTTAGCTCACATGTCTCTTGTTTTACTTTAAAAATAAGTTCTGAAGAAGGGATCTTCAGTCCTTTGTGTGGCCCATGTGATGTTGTTGGAATACTAATATCAGTAGCATTTTTTTTCCCTGAGATACAGTTCTGCTATTATTAAATATGCAGAAGTACGACAGACTGTTGGTTTCCTGATCATAGATGTTCATTTTCCACAAAAAGTTAAGCTCTGGAAGGAGTGACATGGGCAAATTTGAGGCAAAATGGATTCCTAGAGGAGCCTGTTCTAGAACTAAATAGCTATTGTAACCCATGCCTCCTTTGTCTTTGTTTTCCAATAATGTTTTTTTCAGCTACAGTTTATGAGGAATATATCAGTGCATTTAAATAGATGTCACGCTGCTCTGTCAGCCTGAATCTGAGAGACAGCACTAGGTGTATGTTGTTTTTCTAATAGGAAGTCTTCTGACTTCTATAAATAGACATGTTTCAGTTCTGATTGTTCTGTACTGAAATAACTGGCTGGAGGTTTAATTACTCTGAATAGAAAGCATGAGTAGTGGCAGGCATTCAAGTTCTCCTGAACTATTCTACTTCCTGGGTACTGGCTCAGAAGCACACCAGATCTGATTTTCCTTTGCTTCTCTTAAGTACGTTGATATTGATCACTCTCATGTATCCTAAAGGCAAATAGGCAGTGCAGCATATCCTCTGGAGTCAGGGATCAAATTCTTCCCAGGGCAGGATGTGTCACGATAAACAAGGGAAGGAAATGAACTGCTTCTGAGAAATGGAGTTCCCTCCAGCTCCCTTTCAATTTGCACACAACTAGGCATTGTGATTTATATGTAATTATGATGATTTATTCAAAGGTGTTTACTAGTCAGAGGCATAACATCTTGCTTATCTGATAATTGCATAGCTGGTGAGGTCATTGAGTACGTTGTTAGTGCTGCCAAACTTCTGCACTAAAATGAGGTATTTGATTGTACATTTCTTTAATGCTTTGTTTGTTTGCTATCTGTGACATTTTTATCTACCTGCAGGGTTTTTTTGGTGCTGTTTCTTTCACAAAGAAGCATGTAGTGAATCTGTCTTGCCTAAATTTCATATACCCTAATTAGTTTTATACCACAATACTAGTTCTCATAATGTGAAAAAGAAGAACTTGTTACAGTAATAAATGCAGAGTAACTGAAAATTGATCTCTTCGGCTTTGTCACACTGCTTATAAACATAAAAAAGTGATAGGTACTTTCATAGTCCTGGATCCATGCTACACGATCAGTTCATTACTGTACTTAACATAAATTGAGTGTTAAATCTCCTTAAGTGGAATCTTTACCCTGCTTGACATTTGTAATCATGATTGGGATAGGAAAAAAACCAACATTCTAGACAAAGAAAGAAAGGAAATAAATAATATAAATACCTCTGTGGGCCATCAGTGGCACCAAATTAGGAAGGTAACCTAATAAAATTAAGAAGGTATCACAGATGGATAGCACAGAATGGAATAAAGTCCATGTAATCTTCCCAACCTTAGGAAAAAGAAACAACCAGTCCCTGAAATACCTATTCTGCAGGGAGCTTTGAGACCTGATTCTGTACCCTTGAATGCTGTACTTCTTTTCTTACTGCCTTTTCTGTTTGTAAATTCGTTATTGCTGATTGTCTTCCTGACAATGAAGTAATTTACCCTTTATTGAACATATTAATGGAGTCCTCAACAGATGTAATAATTCTGTTGTGAGCTGCCACCATCTCTAACCGGTCCAGATAACAAAGGCTGGATACAGAAGGAAACAAATGACCACATGAGGAAGCTGATCAAGGTTATTTGAAGCAGCAGTGGCGTTTCTACACCACATCACATGCCTGAGATGTGAGCAAGTTCAAGACCTATTTGTATCTTCAGGTCAGCTTTGCCCCGTGAAGGAATCATCGCATTGCTCGGAAGCTAGCTATCTAATTCCCACTTGCACACCAGTTCTAGATCTGGCAGTCTGGTGTCTGACACTTAGGAATCCACTACACCAAAATTCCTGCTGTTTGCAATAGCATGACCAGTAATACTTACTGTAAAATTCACTTCCCATTAAAGAAACACCTCAGAAGATCACGCTGCATGAATTGGATATGCGCTATCCACATGCATGTTCAGGAGTTCAGAAAGGAAAAAAAAAACCAACTTAAAGCAGCATCATTACCAAACTTTATAATTTCTGGATGTTAAACAGGTCAAACAGCAGGGTTTGGACATCAGTAGGCAGGTATAACAGATAATGCCCCCTGTGAAACACCTAAATATAGTTCCAAAGCTTGAACTGTGGTAGAAATATGTCTTTTATCCTTCTGCCACCTGTAGCTGTTCATGTAATTAGCTCTCCAATAGTTTGCTGTTCTTCAGGATTTCGCTCTAAGTATTTTTTATGCAAATAAGAATTGCATGATACTTTCTTTCTCAAAGTGCTTCTTTTCTTTCCCAATAGGTGGTATGAACCCTTGGGATCTTTTCATCTGCTTATCTTCCAGAAAAAATGGTGGCACCGGCTGCTTTCAAACAGAAGATTTGCGTAATCTAGAGCTTTTCCAGAAGGTATGAGATTATTGTGTTATCCTTTGTTGGAATGGAAGGACAGGCTAGCCCAGAATTTCNAAGTATCAAATGTTTATTTTATAATGCAGCAGTATGGTATAGCAGAAATGAAGTTTTTTCATGTTCTCTATTTACTGAGAAATACTTGTCATTTCATTCTTCTTTATATCACACCCAGCTATCAAAAGGAATTTCTTATTTGAACATAGTATGTTAGTTTGGCTGTGTTTCAGTGTAAATACTGAAAATTGTTACAACTCAGTGTCGAGTTTCCTTTTTCTGCTCTTTAGCTTGAACTTTTGCATTCTTAGCCACCCTCAACCAGCCTGTCTGGCTGCAAAAGTGTCTACAAGGGAAATTATTTAAGCAATTTTCCCTGTTGGAAAAGAAAATTTAGAAATGATGAAAAAAAATTAGAAAATGCATGCAATATTTCAGAATTATAGTATAAGCAGAATATAGAGATGGATGAATTTAGGCTTCATATCTTATATCACTACTGAGTTTCACCTAATGTAATTCTCCTTTGTAAACATAATTTAGACACTTCTCCAAACAGAGACAGTTCTCCTATGAGAATCGATAATGTGTAATCTGGACCAGGGCCTTCAAGATAGTTCTTTGCTCTGCCACTGCAATCTTCTTCCTCATAGTCCAAAGAATCAGTAGTATCCATTTTCTTGGTATTTTCAGGAATTTTTTTGGCTTTTTTCTCACTTGAGCATGTTGTGGGCACAGTTTAGGGTTCTTAGGTATGTAATTTCTATGTGAACACCTGATCTGTTGATAAAAGTATGTGACTGATATGAATTGAAGGTTTGGTAAAATGTGACCAAGCTACAGGTACAGTTAGACTTGTATTTTAAATAAAATAGCACAGATAATAATGGCAAGATTCTGAATTATTGAATCCAGATTGAGGGTCTGAGAGAAATTGAGCTGCTTTTAAAAGGTGCCTTTGGTGATACAAAAAACCACAAGTGACCCCAGAAGACAGAGCATGTACACTGGTGTTCCCTGGGACAGGATGCCATATCAAAGTGTATGCAAAATTATTTTTTTATAGCAGTTATACTTTGCTGGAAATATACATGCTTTGAATATGCTCAGGTAATAAACCCCGGGCTTCTGCAAACTGTTTTTTTCTCATTCCCCCTCTATTACCATATCTGAGCCTCTAATGCTGTGCTATATAATCCTGACAGCATGCTGCAGTGTCCAGATGTGTCACACATGAATAACTGAGACACAAGGTGATCAAAGGAATTGTCCAAGTTCTCTCAGGAAGTCTGCAGCAGAGCAGGGACTTAAACCAGATGGCCCATTCCTCCGGAAAACTTTAAATATTGAACTAACATTACTTGCTGCTGGCATGTCCATAGCAAAGTGCAGGGTGCTGCAGAGCCTGCCTGTGATTTAGCTGCATTAGCTTGCTATGGGTGCCAAGCACAGCAGTTCAAGAGGCATCGGGGATTGCCATGCAGGGAGAGACAGTGGTTGGTGACTGGACAGAACAGAGAAGCTGCTGAGACTGGAAAGGGGATGGGTCAGCACTCAGCAGCCAGAGGGAGAGATTTAGGCCTAAAATGTTGCATTGTTGTGGACACGGAGGAAGAGTCCACACCTTAACTTCATTATTCCAACATTGCAGGGAGGGCAAAGTTATCATTTCCTCTTGACACTGATGGGATTTTTGCACCTGAAGTGTCTCTGATAAATTAAATCCAAACCTATTTAAGGCATTTTGTTGAATTGAAGAATAAAGAACATTGTTTTGAATTAAATCATTAAAGCTTCTCTTTTTATGTTCAGGTAAACCTACTTCCAGAAATCCAGCATTTTCTTTGCAGAAAAGAAGGATTATGCCAGATAACAAAAGCCTTTTCAGGTAATCTGAATTCTTCAAATCTGCATATATGATTATGGTCTTTTAATAGTTGTCACAGGAAGTTTCTGGATTGAGACTGTCATGCTTACAATTCCACTTTATTTTTAGTCATGAATGCATAGAGGAAAAAAATGAAATATCGATAATCTACTTTAAACACACTTGAATATAGGTTACAATTATACATGTCTTTCCAGGTATAGATATTGCATTGTTCAGCTGTTGTATGTTGCAGAAATAATTTGGCTGTACATGTCTTATTTTTGGACTGTTTTGTGTTAATACAGTGTATTGGTATTTACACTTCTGTGCCCTGGGTCTGGTGTAATATGTTTGTTCAGCTTTACAAAAATGTTGTGGCATGGAGAAGGAGTAGGAGTCAGAGTTTGGTTCCCATCCAGACATAATTTACTGATAAAAAGCCTTTATTGTGTATTAAGATCATCAACCAGAAAAGTTTAAAGGTTACGGGCGAGTTTCCAAAGAGTTCTAATTTACCATGGGTAAAATTCATCTTTGAATAGAAACTGAAAAAAAACTGTAGTGCACTGTATTTAAACTTCCCTCTCTTCCCCCCTTTTTATATATATGCTAAAGTTACCACAGAAGGAAAGGATTCATTACATCTCATTTAACCATTTAGAAGTTAGGTATCTTCTGAAAACAGTTTTCTAGTCTTCCATTCAAGTAAGTGGAGAGAGAGACATGCTTCTTTTTATATTAAAATATGTATTTAAAATAGGTGTGTTGAATTAGTCTATGCAGGTATGTGCTACCCAATTGTGTCTCACTGCTGTCTAGAGAAATGGATAGGCCCTACTCATGTTGTAACAGATTGCCTTCAAAAAACATTGGTTTGCCCTGCTACTTGAAGAAAGGCCAATTGTACTGGTTTTATTATTTTGCTACCACAAAACCACAAACACAAGAGGGACTTACTACACACACAGCTTTTTTTTTTTTTAAATACTCACATTTTCACTCCTGTCCATAAATGTGGTACAAGCCTCTTTGTATACAACCCTTCTGTTAAGCTGTTCTGTGTTTTCTCCTGTACTGTGTTTACATGGCAAGCTTTTGGTAGTGGGGAGGGCAGGAGTGGCTTTTGTGAGAAGCTGCCAGAAGCTTCTCTTAAGTCCAGCAGAGCCAATGCCAGCCAGCTCCGAGGTGGATTTGCTGCTCGCCAAGGCCAAGCCCATTAACAGTGGTGGTAGCACCTCTGGGATAACATAGTTAAGAAGGGAAATAAAACAATTGCACAACAGCACCTGGAGAGATTAGTGAAGCAGTAGGAGGTGCTCTAGGCACCAGAGCAGAGATTTGTCTGAAGAGAAAGGAGTGGCAGGGACAATGTATGATGAATATGCATGGAGGAGGTAATGACTCAGGAGTAAAATTGAGCCTGGGAAGAAGGGAGGGATAGAGGGAGAGTGTTTAGGATTTAGGTTTTTTTCTTATTATTCTACTCTGATTTGACTGCTAATAATTAATATCCACAAATATTTTTGCCTATGATGATAATTACTGAGTGATCTCTTCCTATCCTGACTCACAAGGATTTCATAACAGTTTCTCTTGCCTGCCCAACTGAGTGACAGTAGGCACCTGGCATATAACCAGGATCAACCTACAGCATCTTGTCTTCGGGCAAAGGGCCATTTCTAAGCATCCTATTCCTTACTTATATTTTTAGTGCTTTTCTGGCAAAGAGAAAAGCCTTGTGACTGATGTTGAAGGATGTTGAAATCCCATTGAGATCAAGGTAATACATGTGCTTTGCAGCAGGGCTCTGAATATTAGCTACTCAGCAAAGGAGGATTATTCTAGCACTCTGATGAAGAACTATCATACAGAAAAAAAGCCCCATCCCTCACTTTTCTGCCACCATCCCTCACTTTTCTGTTATTTTCTGTTACCAATAAGAAAGGTTTTGAACCTAAAATTAGCTGAAGTATTTTCAAGTAAAAATAAAAAAAATCTGTCTCTTAAATCTAGGTGTCTTCACATCAGCATGTGGCCTAGGGCTGAGATAGCAATTTCAACACAAGGTTCTCCTGACACTTCAGATGCCATGGAGAGTCTAGCATGCCCAGTAGAATGGGTAGATCCAGCACAGGACCCATTTCCTTTTGGTCCAGCAGTCAGACGTTCAGAGTGATCTCCTGTGGTATCCCAGATGGCTATAGAGGTCTGTTTGTGTACACTGAATTTAACACTTGGTATTTAGAGTAAGCAAGCCCCAAAGAGCGATTATTTATTTTCAGCACAATTCAGGCTTAGCTGAATTGCTCCACACTGACTGTATAGACTACACTGATGTACACTGACAGGAATGGGTACACAGTGGGGTCATCTCTGTGTAGACCAGACCTCATGGTTTCCACCCATGAATTAATCCCATTCAGTATCACTAGATATGTGACATGTAATTTAGAATGAGTGGAACTCATCCATAAAAGGTGAAATTCAAATCAGAAGGGTAAATATTTTGATTTCAGGTTCAGTGGACAAAATGGCATAAGTTAGAGCAAACTATTCTAGAGGTGAGACTTCAGATACTCCCCCTTCCATTCATCTGGTAAAGCCAGGTCTTTCAGTTTTATTTTGCTTGCATTCTCCAACAGATCTCTCTTTCCAACAAAAACAGAGTTGCCAATTAGCAGGATTTGTTTGATCCTCAATTTTAAAATTATTCACAGAAAGAGCAGTTCTCATCAGCATTTCCTCCCCAGAACATTTTGTTTCCTTTCAAATCAGTTATGTCCTTTCACTCTTGTGTGTTTGAGTCAACAAGGTTTCTCTGCAATTCCTGTTAAAGAGGATCAGTTGGTTTGTTATTACTATCATTTTGTCAGCCTTCAAGGAGCCAAGCAATTTCCTGTAAAAGTGAAAACATGAAGAATTATGTTCTGTAATTAAAGGCATAGTAAGTTGTAGAAAGAAACACCACACAGCACAGCTGAGAAAATAGGATTTCTGGATTTACTGTGGCTATGACACCGTTGATATTGATAAGCAGTGGTAAAGTGGTTTGGGCTTTTTTAATGTTATTTTATTTGTTGCTGTGCAACTCTTAACCTGCTAGGCTTTGTATTTAAGACAGCATCCCATTATGATATCCCTGTTGTAAAGGAAAGAAAATTGTTTGTACAAAATATCAGGGCAGTGCACCAGTGCTTGTTTCTTTGCTCTTTCTCTTTAATGGAAAATGCTTTCATCAATCTGCCATTTCATGTTGCTTCTATCTCTATGGGGCGGGGGGCAAAAACGCACATATTGTTGATGACTGCTTTCTAGGAAGGAAGCTAGGAAGAGAAAAAAGTTAGGCAAATCATTCTGGAAGAAGACTAGAGGAGCAAAAAGGTTAAAAATACATGCTGTGTGTGGATAAATTGGATTACCATTGAAGACAGGGCTGCTGGAAGATGAGCGTTTGGATTTGTGGTAATGGATTTGTGAGGAGGCATAAGAACAGTAACAGATCTTAGAATTCAACATAGAATACTACATGCTGCACTGCCTAAGAGGATTGTTTGAACTTCTGCTTTTGCAAGGCAATTGGTCCAGTTTTTATCCAAGTGCCTGATGTCTGTTCACTATATGGGACTTGGGCCTTGGGAAGGTGGCTAATATAGCTGCCTGTATAGCTGATACAGCTAATGTATAACCAGGCAAGTCTGCTGGCATTTAATGTTCAGGTCAGAAAAACCTGCAGTAGTTGTAGGGATCTGAAAATTGAATCTTCCTAGAAATGACCGAGACCTAGCAGCTCTGTGAGGTTGGAGAATGACTGTCAGAGATTTCAGGTGTTCATACCTGGTAACCCACCATATGTGGATTTAGAATTAGGCCTGGCTGCCTCCTGGAACTACTCCCAGCCAAGAGATGGATAGGACTAAAGTCCCCAGTGTCAGCAGAATTGTCCAGATTCAGTATATGGCACAGGAAAGGCATTCTAATGCATGCACAACAAATATTATATTTGACAGATTCTGCCTGGGAAAGTAGTGGAACTGTAGCATTGCCTCCCTAATTTTCCTGTTCCCTAAGGAATCCAAACTAGTCTGCCTTTCCATATAAGCATTTGTCTCATTTCATCACTCCCAGTGCCTAGCCCGTGCCATGAGTAGCTGTTTTCTCTACCCGTGCAAATCCTTGATCCATTTTTTAAGTAATGTTTTTGCCGTATGCCTTCCTTCTGTGTTTTGGTTTATTAGTGTCACTAGTGCAGAGATTTCAAGTGTCTGCCAGCCTTGTGTGCTCCCATGATCTCCTTCCTGGGCTGGCCAGCAGCGTTAATCACACAGGAGGCCTTGGGATAGACATGAGCCTAAATGAAATAGTACAGGAGGGAGAGCCAAGATAGTCCAGCTGTGTGACTATGCTCCCACTCTGTGATATGTTTATGGGCTAGCCCTGTGCTAGCTTTCTTCTGCTGCCTATCCTCAGTGTCCTTGGGTTGCTCTGGAGTCAACATGAAAGGTTATGACTTGAGGGTAGGAAGCAAAACTAAGTACAGCCACCTGTGGAAGTGAGAAGTTATAGATAAAATTTATTTTCTGTGGTAACAATTGAATATCTCTGAGACATGAATTTCATTTTTTATAGGGAGATGCATTTCTTTTGGCAGCTGGCCCTTATAAATATTTTTACACCAGTTTTGATCAGATTTGGGCCTATTACTTTTCTGCTACTGAAGTGAATAAGAGCCTCAAGAGTGGCTAATAAAACCAGGATCTGATCTGTTTCCAGTTAATTTGATTATAAACTATGTGGGGAAGGAATTTCATTGGTTTTACAGCAGTGTCAAATCTCAGTTAGATAAGAACAGCAACGTAACAGCACATATTAGTAATTTGAAAAGAAGTAAAGCAGCTAAATTAAGTTAATTACTTGGCCTATAATCTTCTATATTCTACCCTGTCACTAGTACAGAATTGTGGCTCTAATCATGCAACAGTCAGCGAGCATTTTCACTGAGCTGCTTTTGCCAAAGTTTTATAGCTTATCTGTGTAATTAAGTTCTAGTATGAAGGGTGCACACAGAAGAAGCAGCACTTCTGAAAAATACTGGAAAAAAGCCACACCTCTAACTTTAACTCTTAGGATGCTTTAGGAATGAAGATACAAACACTGTACTTAACACTGCAAATAAAGGTTTTCACACACCTGCCAAACCACAGAGGCAAAAAGCATGGTAAGTGATTAATCTAAAATGAAATTGTATTTGCTGATGTTTCTAAAG
Organism: Regulus satrapa; assembly: GCA_013396955.1. Classification (NCBI taxonomy): domain Eukaryota; kingdom Metazoa; phylum Chordata; class Aves; order Passeriformes; family Regulidae; genus Regulus; species Regulus satrapa. The sequence continues at coordinate 179,821 of VWZN01010121.1, read as the reverse complement.
AGAAAATAAGCAGCATCATGCAAAGGTAGAACTGTCATAATTTTATCTTTTTAATTCTGAAACGTCAAAATTAATTTCAGTGCATTTCAACCCACAGTTTAATTTACCTCTATATCTGTTTTAATATAAAATTGTTTGGTTTTAAATACTAAACCTATTTAGGATAGTTTAAACTTCCAGAAATGACAAGTAGTTTGACATTTCTCCATTCTAAATATCCAGAGTATGTTGCTTTGAGATTGTGTTACAGAGGGTGGGATCACTGCATTCTTTTAATATGAAAAGCTTTTCAGGGCAGCTGAATCAGTAGCCAGCAGTGGGCAGGATATTGGACTTGCATCAATGTTGCCATTGCAAATAAAGCTCGTAACACATATCAAGACCATCACATATTAAGTTTCAAGCAATAAACTATATTCCAGTGAAGTCGATGCAAATTTTTCTAGGACTTCACTGGGGGCCAGGATTGCCCCTAGTGTTTCTAGTTTCTTTCAAGTATTCATCATCTACTTTGTGTTTCACAACCACACTTTTCTAAATGCATAGGTCAGAAAACTGAGTGCTAAAGTTTCTCTTTCTTTAGCAACCTCAGGGCATAATGTGTAAGCAGTAGTACATTACTAGCCTTTGTTTCAGTTTTTTAATCCAAAAATGAAATGGCTAACAGGAGGCGATTGTGTGGGATAGATCTGCTTTCTGTGACAAGTCTCAAGGCATGTAGTGGCAGTAGTTCAAGTGAAATCATCCATCCCCCAAAATCAAGGCTGAAAAATGGAAGAAAATTGCATTTTCAATGCTCACTGCTTTCACAGTTACGTAGCTTTGAGTGGGTTGCTGTACCTGATCGAGCCAAGGATTACTAGGCTTAATTTTGATCAAAATTCCTTGTCCTGAAGAACTCAGAAGTTTGCCTAAGAATCTGTGAATGCTTTTTAGGCATCTCCTGATGTGGAGCAATCTTTGCAGCTGTTAAACACACCTTTCCAACCTACAGAGGCTGAAAAATTGCTCAGCTGTAAATTCTAGAAGAGGGCCATGTTGCAGCAATACAGCTTGCCTAGTCTGTATCACAGATAAACTCTTTATGCTCCAGCAGCCCACACCAGTAAGGAAAATGGCTGATCCCAGAACAGAATGCAATATGGAGTTCTTCTAACTGGCTGAGGTGCCCTGTCAGAATGCAAAGCTGCAAAGCTGACAGAGAGGACATCTTATCAGTAGTTCCTGAATATTGTAATGTAGAAACTACTCACAAATGANTTTTTAATTAATGTCAGAGAATTGAGGCTCCTGCTAGGAACAAACTATTACTATGAAAATTTAGGAAGACAATTCATAAGGCTTCTCTGCGGATGGAAAAGCTGCTGTACAGTTTCATCATCAGTGTACTTTAAGGTTGTAAAGCGATGTTTTTCCTTCTAAAAAAGAAAAGCAATCGGATGAATAGTTTGCAAGTACAAATGTGCTGAGTTTACAATTTCTTTTTATTAAAGAAATCAACAATGTGCTGGGCTCAGAACAAAGCACAGCACTTCAGTTGCATTTCATTCCAGCTCCAGCGTTGAATTTCATTAAACAACCAGGAGCTCCCAAGGTGACTCAATCGCTCTTGAAATGTTTGTAACAGATCTGACACTTGATGGGTACTTGAGAAACAAAATGACCTTTTTCTCACAGATCATAGTCTTAATTGTTCCCTGCTCCATGTTTGAAGTGTGTAAAATATAGTCTATTTGATCTTGTACAAGGTAAGAAATTAACTAAAAAACCCATATCATAACCTTCCTTGTCACATCAAAGGATACCACAGAAGGAAAGATAAAGAAGAGGACACATTCTCATTCAGCTCTTGTTTCCTTTTCTTTCAGCCAAGTGTTACTTAGATCAGCCAGTAAGGTATTCTCCTGCTGAATTCCTTGCCTTTTGCAGATCACCAGATGTTCGTGTTAACCTAAGTGTTCCATTTACCACCAGTCCAGGTGGCTGCAGCCTGGCTTTGCTCCAGGAATTCTTCATTTGTCCAAATGTACTTCTAGCTATTGGTAAACTTTTTGCTCAGCCATACATTGTAACTCTTAAATCAGCTATTCTTTATTGTGTATGTGTTGAATCTCAGGTTATGCTTCAGAACTCTGAGCCAAAGACAAGTAAATAACTTGTGAGCTGGAGATGGGGGGAGGAGGAGCAAGAAGCCATAACTGTGTAAAACACTTGAAAGGCCTCATTAAATGTCAGTGAGGCTGCTGCATTAGGTATCAGTTGTCACTGTCAACTGATCTGGCTGTTGTACTTTGAGAGATTGCAGTTGACAGAACAGTATCTGCCACCAACCAGTTCGTGTCACAAAGATGTGATTAGTTTTTTTGATCTAGAGGTGTTGACTTGCTTTGGTGGATTTTATACCTCCTCTTTGCATATGCCATGCAGCTGTTCTTATGTCTCAGGTCTGTGTTTTACCTGCTGCTGTAGTTAATGTGTGAAATCAGGTGAGAACACATAGTGGACACTTTATTCATCAGCATGGCCTCACACTGAACTAGGAAGAGGTAAAGTGGTGTTGTCAATGTTTCCAACAGTACCATTCCAGAGATGTCAGCATCAGAAACGTTCCTCAAGCCAGAATGTGAAGGAAATTTAGCTTTGTGGTTTTTTTCAAAAGGAGAGGAGATATCCAGCCATATGTCCTTTGCTTTACACTGGAGCATCAAAAATGGCAGCAACAAAACATACTTGTGGCAAAGAGTGCAGCTGCTCCTCAGGAAAAACAGCACTTTGTTTTCCCATTATCCATTATCCATCATTATCCATTACTGCATAGCTACTCTAAAAAGAAAAATTATCTTTTTTTTTTTTTTCTTTGATCTCTAGGCTGCTACAAAAACTACAATTTACAAATTGGAAATAATAAGATTTGGATTTTTGAAAGAGGGAATGCAATCTGGACATAGTATTAGGATGCTGGGACCCTTTCTAACTTGGTTTCCCATGCTGCCTGACACATCAGCTGCTGAGCCTGCTTCACCTCTTCCACTATAAAATGTTGATGTTGTTTACGTACTTCAAGAGGACTGCTTAATTAACAACAGCTTGTAGAGTATTTTCAAGATGGAAAAACATGGCAATTACTGCAAACAGTAAAGGCACTGCAGGCTAATTTTCATTGATGATAGAGTTGATTAACAAATACACAGCTCTAATAAACACTGTTACTGCTTTTGAGTGCAGGAGCAGGTGAAGAGTTGCCATGAGAACTGATGCAGCTGAGTGTGCTCAGTTCAACAGTACTGATGTCTTTTTATTATTATGATAATTGTACTAGGAGTACATTTACCAAAGGGAGGGACTGTCACTCCCTCTTAACTCTGCCTGATGGTGTACATGCTATGTGTCATCTCAAAGGAGTAAGCACCTCGTGAAAGTCTCAGTTTTTCTTAGAGCCCCATTGTGATGGGCTGTCTCCCAGGGGGATGCCAGCACGAAACCAATAAAGGGGTGTAAAGCACCATGCAAACAGGATGCTCTATAGAAGAGGCATAATTTATGAGCGTTGGCCTTTTTTAGTTTTCAATCCTAATCATTATCACTCTGAAATTTGTTTAACCTTCTCTTCCTTAAGACATGGCAGGTGATGATAGTTTTGTTTTGTTTTGGTTTGGTTTTTTTTTGGGGGGGCGCATATTTGGGGTTATTGTTCATTTGTGGGGTTTTGTGTTTGGTTGATTTTTTTCTTGTTTGTTTGTTTGGGTTTTTTTTAAAGTTGAGGCATTTTGCCATGACTCAGGGCAATATGAAGGATCTTCTACCCAGGAGTTTGAGAATTCCAGGACAGTTGTGTTTTTAATCTGTCCCTACCCATTTGTTTTACTTTGGTATATCCAGCTCCAGGAAATTGTCGACTGAGTAGTAATAAATAAATTAATACCAAAGGAATATTTTTTCTTTCCCTGAAACAGCTAAAACTCTCATTTAAGAGGAATAAATACAGGTACAGAAACTTAATCTCATTATTTTCAAACTCCGTCTTGTGAGTCGTTGCTTTAGCAACACAATTAGAAACCTCTTTTTAAAAGGAAAAGGCACATTGCTTTCTCTGAAGTGATGATCTGTACCACCCTTCTCTACCATGTTCTTATTTTCAGTAAAATGTTTACTTTTTTCTAGGTAGCTAAAGTGATGCATTGGAGTAGTTATATGGGACCATTGCTAATTGCCATGGTGAAATGCCATTGTCTATCTACAGCATAGAAATTGCCATAGTAAAATTCCCTTGTGTCTTCACATCAAGTCAGATGTGGAAAAAAAAATACAAATTGATTTTGCGGATCTGATTCCTATGAATATTCAGAAGCAAGTTCGTTAAATAAATTACTTAATGGGAGTTTACTGTCTTCTTCCTGTTGTCACTACACAGTCTCGTAGGCAGTGCAGTCTACTTTTGTCACTGTACCATCAAAAACCAGGTAGTCACTTGTGAAGTTCAAATCAGTTATACTGCATAACACAACAGAAAGGAATCAGTGTGAATATAATTTTACCATGATGTGCTCTATTAAATAAATGCCTGGTTTTGATTATTAGGGCCCTTAATCCTGTTAAATGGTGCATGTAAGGCAGAGAACCAGATTAATTCTAGATCCCAGCTGAGGCTGGAAGGTTGAGCTGAGCTGATCTGATGAATGGTCAATAAATACAGACAATCACAATGACATTTTAATAGGCTCTCTGGGAAAATGAATAGTTATTTTCTTTAAATGTCTGTTTATGGCTCACCACAAGGAACACAACTTCAGTTTTATTTTTCATTTCATGTACCAAAGTTGATAGTGCATGCTTTAGAAAAGAAGCTCTACAAATAAATTCATAACATAGCACAATGCAGGATGCCATTAAAAAGAAAAGTAATAATAAGGTTTGGGAATAATTTGAACAGCTTGATTTTTCCTGACCATTACTTAAGAACTTGAAATGTGAGGTGTGTTAGAGTTAATGAAAACTGCCCTACATGAAATAATGACACAACATAAAGGCTTTGTGCCTTTTTTTATCAGGCACAGTAAAAGCAGAAAATACATGCCACCCCTTGACGGATCTCACATCACAATATTTTGATTACTATTAATAGTCACATGCCTCAATAAGCTTGAGAACTGTGGTACATCAGTCCTGCTCCCACTGTGTTTGGTGGCAGAACTAAGACTCCCAAAGGTTTCAGTACCTGTAAATTGCAGCCTTAATGGTGAACATGGAAACAAGGATATGTGCTTCTTTATTGAGCTCTGTTATTACAGTAGCAAAGTCCTTTGGTCCTTAGTCAAAGAAATTTCTTCTCCATTAATTGTAATTAGTGCTCCATGAGAAAATGAGTTCTGGTATTGTATATTTGGAAATAAAGGATTTTAATTTTATGTATTTTTTAGAAGGAAAAAGGGGATGCTCTTTGTATGCAGTATTGCTGCATTCATCTCTAAAGTGGGAGTTGCAGCTGAGCCTTTCAGCCTGCAGCTTGCAGCTGGAAGAGGGTGCTTGGTGTGGGTGAGACTCTGCTAGCAGATCCAAAAAGGGTTATTGTCTCAGGGTTTGTTATTTTACATTGTCGTCTGATGTTGGTAGCTTCTGTCTATTGTGTTTTATACATTTAATCCTTAGCAGCAGGAGTCCATCCCTGCTTTCAATGCTCTGCTGACTTCCTTCCTCATCCTCTTGGTACTTTTTCAGACCTGCAGCTCCCACTTGTCACCCCAGACTGTTCTGGTCAGCCTGGACTGTCAAGGACCAGCACGGCAAGAAATGTGTCCCAGGGCAGTGCAGTCACTGAGCAGGCACGCGCCTCCCATCTGCAGCACTGGTGGAAGCAGAGCATGAGCACTAAGCTGTAAGTTAATGATAACCCGCCCTCAGGAACTGATGACTTGATGTAAAGCTTTGTTCCAGTCTACTTTATTTAATCTACTGTGTTGCTTAACTTGGGTAAAAAGGGCTCATGCTTAGAGCATGAGCACTAAGCTGTAAGTTAATGATAACCCGCCCTCAGGATCTGCCAGCACTTCAGCACGCAGTTATTTGGGAGCTGAGGATGCAGAATGCAGCAAAAGAGGAGATGGAGCAATTGGAGCATCTCCTACTTGCAGAATGTTTGTTTCTGTATTAGCCAAGTTCGCACATGTTTTGGGTATAAATGTCTGAGTCTTTATGTTGGGGCATCGAAGCACCTTGACAGATAAATACAGACCCAGCAACACCCCTGTACCTTTAGGTGTCATGGTGGCTGAGTTGTGTCCTGCTCCTATCCCTGCTTTGCCCCTACCACAGACAAACATATGTAGTAGTCCTTTGCACAGAGATCCTCCCTTAAGGTGAAGAACCAAGAAGTACTTGATAATTTGTCTGTTATCAAGTGCTGTTTCCTACATCGCACTATTTCACAGATTTTATGTTCTGAGGACCTGCTATTCTGTACAGGGGAATAAAAGTTCTCTTTAAGATTATGTTATTGGACTTACTTAACAGACAGCAAAATTGAGGTCTGGAAAGGCCACATATTTCAAAAAATGACAGAAGTGTAAGAAGAGCTCCTTGTATTTTACCAGTAATCAGTCATAGAGATTTCTATAGTCATCTTCCCTTGAATTTTCTATGAGGTAAATTGGTACTCAGAGATTTTAACAGACAGATTAATAACACCATTGTGAATATGCAAAAGTAAAGCTCAGATTTCCCCAAGTAATGAGCTTTTAAATAACAGTGTTTTTTCTTGGGTTTGTTTTTTTTTTTCTGTTCTGTTTCTATGGCTGACTTTCTTTGTGTGTACTATGGGGGCTATAGGCCAGTTTTTAGAGAGCGATGTCACTTTTTAAACAAGGCTGCTTGCAGAATTCTTAGGTTTAACTAATTTATTATGGGTTATTTCTAGGTATCCTAGTCTTTCATAATATTTAGAAGGATTGTATATGGCTTTCATTAGGGGAAGTATGCAGCACCACATGTTTCTGTCCCTTTATTACAGAAGAAAGTGCTAACAATAGTTCAGCCTTTCCATAGGGTTGGGTGGGGGTGTTCTTCTGAATTCACTACAAATCAGCATTAAATAGGGTACCTTGACTATGCATTTCTATTATTTAAGATGCTTGGATTTCTTTCATGTTTTATTTAATCTTGATTTAATCTTTCACTCTGAATATCCTGGATTTGTAACACTTAATTATTCCCACAATGTAGTTATCCATAAGTATTCTCAAACATCACTCCCTCCTGGTATAGCTGCTTCTGTGTTTGGAACCTAAGAGTTAAAAATGCTGAAATCAGTAAGATGACTTGATGTAAAGCTTTGTTCCAGGCTGCTTTATTTAATCTAATGTGTTGCTTAACTTGGGTAAAAAGGGCTTATTTCCAATTTCCACTAATTTCACTATTTGACTATTTTCTTATAGCTCTTTTGCAAAAGAACCATATTAATGCTACATATTTTTATGACTTTCCAGGAATCAAGTATCAACTACATCAGCCCACAGGGACATCCTTAAAGCTCAAGACCTTTCTGTAATCATCAAAGCATATGTGCTTGTGACATCCTTAACACCTCTGCGGGCATTCATTCATTCAACCACCACTGTCTGGCATCCACCCAAGAAGAAGCATTTTACCATAAAGGTAAAACATTTAATTTCCTTAGTTTTCCATCTTTCAGGCAAAGTACATAGACAGAAAACTAGAGAATATCTTTCATCTCTTTTAGCCTTTCTTTATTAGCAGCCTACAGCTTACAGTGAATATTCTTCTAATGTACAGTTTTCATTTCTCCTATCAAGTGGGGTTTGCTTCGCAAAGCAGGAAAGCATTGCCCTGTGCACTGGGGGCCTGGGATTTGCATGTCTCCAAGCCCATTTTTATTGGTGACGTTTGACAGCAGTTGCAAGGTCAGAGTTTTCTTTAAAGCACAGCAGTGTGGGTGCTGCTATGTAGTAGCAACTTTTGCTGGGATATTGACAGTGTTGTGAAAGGAAAAAGTAAATATTTAAAATAGTTGGTTTAGATTTCTTTTTTAGGTGCAGTAAAACAGACTAGAGGAGGGTCAGGGCACTTCTAAATAAGGGGAAGGAAATATGCCATGGATAGGGTGCTTCCCCCATAGTTTCAATTTTATGAAGAAGCATGTTTCATATGTGCCTTAGATTAATTCTGGACATCTCCAAGTGCACGGAGATACNCAGGGCACTTCTAAATAAGGGGAAGGAAATATGCCATGGATAGGGTGCTTCCCCCATAGTTTCAATTTTATGAAGAAGCATGTTTCATATGTGCCTTAGATTAATTCTGGACATCTCCAAGTGCATGGAGATACCTCTCTCTCTCTCTCTCTCTCTCTCCTCATCTTGCTTGCTCACAGTCCCATGGATTTACAAATATGCCTTCCCATTCCTCTCTTCTTCTACCCGGGGACTGTGTTTGAAACACATCAGCTCTTAGTGAAGAAGCTACAGTTTAGATGTGCCATTGCTTCTTCCCTTTTGAAGAACTGAGCTCACAATGTGACAGTGATTTCTTGAGGTCACATAGATCAGCTTCTGCAGTAGCTGTTAAAGGATGGATATGCTTTGCCCATGTAGCCCTCTTGAGTAGGAGCAGGCCACAGCTTTGGATCATTCTGAATGTTGTGGTATCACTGTCAGGACTGTTGATGATATCAGCCATTTGGTGCTTTCTACAATTTTAGCTCTCGCCAGGTGGAGTGACTTGTTTAAGCTCATTATCTAATTCTAGTCGTTGGAGAAACAGACACCTCAAGAGAACAAATCATCCCACTTAATTTAGACACCAGTTTTGGAATGAGTTTCCTGGTGAAAGTGTTTGCTTCCTTCTATGGGCTATGACATTCTTAGAAAACATGCCAGGTTCTGGATTGCCAGAATTAGGTGAGCTGGATCTATTTCTCTCTTCCCCCCCACCCCTTAAGCTATGGAAGCCCATGGAGATACATTAATTTGCCGTGTATTTTCCTCCATTTACATTTATGAAGAGTAATGGTCACTGGCTTTCAAACACTGGGATTCAGTTTTTGTTTATGATTATTAAAATAGCACAGTATCGAGCAGCATCACTTTTGCAGTTGAAGTAGGGACTACTTTAAAGGCTAGTAGTCATTAGTAATTGTGATATGACTCTGAAAAACAATTCCCACTGAGGGAAGTCTGCTGAACAGAGTGCCAGCCACCATTTACAGAGCACTTTGGCAGCTGAAGAAGCAGTAAAAATGATAGATGGAAGCAGCAGTGCATCTACAGTAGTTCCAATCTGTTTACTGCTGTTGTGGTGCTCTGCCTTCCATGGCTTCAAACTCATCAAAATTGTGAAAAATACAAGGAAGACAGGCACCATTTGTGAAAGAAAGCACATTTGCAGTGATGTAGGTATATTAAAATGCAAATTAACAAAATGATGGAAAATGGGGTGTGTAAGGCTGCCTCTCTGCACAGTGTGCCATGTAAAGAACATGGAAGGCGGCAGGGAGCTTCCAGGAGAAGGGAGACACTGGGAATTCACAGAGTGACTAGAACATATAGAGGGTCTGTGCTTGATGTAAAGGCATCAGGCAAGTCTGCCATCAGAAAATACTTGGGAGAAGGTATGAATTCAGTCACTGATACCCTTTGTTAAAGATTTTGTCAAGTTTCTCAAAAACATCGTGGAGCCCTCCATCACTTGCCAGTGTCAGCCAGGAGTATCTCTCCCAGCGTAGCCAGTGGAGCCATGCATGCTTGTACCAGCCAAGGAGCCTGGTCCAGAGAGCTCCTAAGCTTCAAGTTTCTGCCAGTTTTCTACTTAACCTTCTGCAGGATGGAAATTGCCACGTTTTGAAGCTTGAACCTGTCAATAATCTATACAGACAGAATCTCCGAGATTTTTTCCACTGATTGACAGAATACCCATTAGGCACTCAACATGCCTAGAGGGGAGAGAGACTTTGGTCTGGAAAAGTTAGCCAGTGTTTTTTCTGTAACTGACTGAGTTTTTGTTGGGTTTTTTGTTGTTGTTTTTGGGGTTTTTTTATGCAGAGTTAAGAATCATTTTGATTATCTGCTTTCAGTAATGTTGTACCATAATTTAGAGACCTCCTCAGTGTGTATAGACCTCTGGTCAGGAAATTTTTCTTCTCATACCTGTATAATTACAACATTTTTAATCAGAAATTCATCCACATTTGTGGTTAACTTAATTTTTGCTCTCACAAACTCAGTATGTTAAGTATGTTTAAAATTTGATCTCTCACGTACAACCATGTACATGACATTTCCAGTGTCTTATGGTTGCTAGGAGGAACTAGAATGTGGGATATAGGAAAGAGAGATTTAAAAAAAAAAACCTGGATGGGGTAGTTATATGATATCAATGATTGAGAGAAACTGTGTAAAGAAAAAACAGGAGTTTCATTAAATAATACTGCATTCCCCACTGGCTATTTGTTAGTAAACTATTGTAAATTATTTTTGCAATGCATATTTGCTTTTTATAGTTATAGTGGCATGACTTGAGAATGATTCCTTGAATAAGCATTAGTCAAATGGCAGTTCAGGAAGAGTTCAAGTGTGTTTTGCTCACCAGCTGCCAGGTTTTCTCTGGATTATGCATAATTTAGTATTTCATTTCAAAAAGCAAAAGAAGGTAAATCCTGAGCTGGCATGAGGTTTTTGTGTGCAGTCAAGAGGTAACAAAAGTGTGACTCCAGATTTGGGCCCAACACGGGAGGATTCAAGAAATGCAGGGGACAAAAATGGCTTTCTTCCATCAGATGTTTAGATATGAAGCTTGTGTAATAGCCCTATTTCTTGGAGGAGAGTTGGAAACTGCTTATTTACAGAATTGCAGAATCACTGGGTTGGAAGAGACCTTCAAGGCCATGGAGTCCAACCTGTGCCCTAACACCTCAACTAAACCATGGCACTGAGTGCCACATCCAATCTTTTTTGAAACAGACCCAGGGATGGTGACTGCACCATCTCCCCGGGCAGACAATTCCAGTGCTTGATCATCCTTTCCGTAAAAACTTTTTCTAAATATCCAACCTATATTTCCCTTGGTGTGGGTTAAGACTGTGTCGTTCTATCAGTTGCTGTCTGGAGAAAGAGACAAACAACTGCATCTGTGACCATCCGTGTGTTGAAAAGTTATTAATAAAATAGAAGCTTTGTATTTTGCATATTGTACCAGATAAGGAAAGGGTCTCTGTCAGTGTATAATTCCTTTTGTGTTAATTGACATTATGTATTGAGAAGAATGCTGACCCCTGAATAATTACTTCTTTTGTAAAAGTCAGTGTGCAAACTAGTAATTTATGATTAATTATTTCAAGGCTTAACACACTGCGAACAGTTTCCTTTGCCCTGCCATTAACCTTTCCCAACCTGATCCCAGTGCTTTATGAAGTGATGCACTTTTGTAGAAAGAAGTACCACAGCAGTCTGCATCATCAGGGAAGGCTCTTCCGTGCTGTCAGCAACTTCTGGTGGCTCCTGCTATGGCTCATCATCCTTTTGCTCATCCAGAATAGTCAGGTGCCTCCTGGATTGAATTCCTTGACTGGTGTTCTTGCATAACCCTTGATGCGCTCAGATGAAACTCTGTTCTTAAGTAATTTTCCAGCTGTGAAGTGCAGTAAGTATAATTTCTTAAAGCTGTTTGCGGTTAAGCTTGCTGTGGTGTGAGTCACGACAACTGTCACTGAAACTCTATGTAGTAAGCACTTGGAAACTTGAGTAAAGAATTACTTTTTTTTTTTTTTTTTTTCTTCTTTATTCCTGCTTAGCACATATGCAAATAAAAAGGACCCTCACCTTTACAGGAAATCCACTTTTTAATATGACGTGGCAGTCTGGCTTGGAGCCGAGCGTGGTGGAAATTCAGTTGCAGTATTGCCCTCAAGTGGCCAGCTTTGGTACTCCTTGAAGCATTAGCCTCACGTTTTTAAAGTGAGTTAGAATGCAAACATACATACAGATAAAGAGCAAAATGCTTACAAAAAGCGGAAGCGCTTGGGATTTATTCCCTTTGTTTTATGTTTTTTGCATGTTTGCTTTTTTTAAAATTTCATATCGTTGCCCAGTCACTTACAAGAGCAAACACAGAAGAAACATTGCCATCAATTCTCAATCAATTAGATTGCAGGGTTATTTGGGAATAAAATTAAATTTGTTCATTAGGTTCTGTTAGAATGCAGCAATGCTCTTTTTTTCTGAGAGACTGAGCATATAATATAGATGCCATCTATGATTTGGTTTTTTTCTCATGGTATCTCTAATTTATCTTCTCACTGATATAAGACTGGAAGTCTGTCTGGACTGGGGGAGACAAAAGTCATTCTGACTTTATTCTGACACTCTATTTGTGGCAGTCAAGAGAGCATCATGAAACTGTAACAGGACAAATATAAAGTGGTAGTGGTCCCTAGGCAGACTATATCCATTTCTGGTAACCTGCAGGGTTAGAAACACAAAACTGGATGTGGAATATGTCTGGATGTTCAATAAGCTCCAGTAGGCTTTTATGCATGCAGTTTCCACTAGATTTTTTAATTCAAGAATGCTTTTGGTCTTAGCAGTGTCTTCTAGCAATGATACTGTACAGATTATTTACATGTTGCTTGAGAAAGAGGATTTTTTTGCTTTAAAACTTCAGCAAAGTCAAATACTACTTGATTTCATATCCTTTATTCTATTTTTAAAAGACAGAATAAGAAATTCTTTAATTTTTGTTTTCTTCATCTCTGTCAACCTGTTATGCAGTGCACAAATAATTTTTTTCTGGAGTCCTTTTTTGCTTTTCTCATTCTTATTCTCTTATTCAGCTAAGTAAGAGCTTGAGACTGATTGTCCTCTGCAACATGTGGATATGTCATAAGTTTTTACACTGTTATCCTGGCCCTTAGCTCTCTGGTGTTTTTCTAGTTCACATATCCTCTTGCTTTGGCTGTTCAATCCAGTCAGCTCTGTAAGCATGGCCTTCTGTGGCTTCCAGCTTGCCTAGACCTGCCTCCTACTATCCTGATTCTTCTCATCTTCCCTTTTTTTGAACTCCAGCTCCCCTTAGTGTGGCTGATACACTTTTTGGTTCTCACAGCAGGCTGGGAAATAGTGTTAGTAGTTAGTTACTTTCCTACTAAGAAGCCAGGGCTGAGTTGGGAAACTATTCTTAGTTCAGTCTCAGTCAAAATGCCCAATTTCATGGTTGCTGAAGTTGGTGAGTGGCTTTTTTCTTTTGGACTTATTCTACATTTTTCTCCCATCATATGGCCTTTGGCAATTTCTATATGCTCTGGTCAGTGGAAAGGTCCACCTGTGCTAGCAGAAAATATAGGAAAATTGTTTAATTCCTAAGTATGCTTCTTCCTGGCCTTCTGTGTGGAATTAGTTTTTTATTCTTGCAGACATATTAGATATTTAGATACTTTCATACAGATAATCAAGGAGATTCTTGTTTGTGTGTAAATCGGTATTTTTTATACCTATGAACAACTACTTGTGCCCAAAAGTATTTTGGCCTGGTGAAGAAATTTCGAGACAGACAGATGCAGTAAGAAGAATGAATGTAAAAAAGTGAACTAACAGAATAGGGCCTATGTTGAAAGTTTTTGGAGATTTATTGAATTTATTCAAGCCATTTTCAAGAAGATGCAGTTACTGTAAGACCTTGAGAGCCTGAAGATCCAGCTGATCAGAAAGAGTGCAACAGCCCCAGTGCGTAGCAGAACAATCTGGAGAGGATGCCGTTTGCTACTTCAAAAAGTAGCAAATTTTTTAGTTTAGTTTAGTTTAGTAGCTTTGGTTTCTTGAAACTAAAGTTCATGCTTTCACCCCTCAGATATAAACCTTACTTTCAACTCTTATTCTGGTAACTTTGTCTGCCATATCATTTTGAAGGCTACTACTAGGAGCCAGCAAGATCTTTCAAAATCAATTAATACAAATACTGTAAAATAGGATGTTCTAAATCCCAAAATGCAAACCTCAAAATTGTATTGAATTACTCAGTAATGGTCTCTTTTCCTCTACCTCCTTGCCTCTGAGGTGGGTTTAGAGCCTCCAAAGGGGAGTTATTGTTAAAGGAAAAAACATAGGAGTTCCCATTGTTCAACCAAACTCAGAAGTGTCTAATTGGTGATATACCAGTAATTATAATATACCTTCCCTCATTTTCAGTAACAGAAGAAATAAATCATGACATCAGACACTTCATTGAACACTGCACATTTCTAAAGGTCCTTCTGTAAATAGAATGGAGTTTCTCTGAAACTCAAGTGACATCTGCTCATTCACCCATGTTTATCCAGCCTCTATCTCACAGCCAACACAGGTTACAGACACAGTCCTGCTCTCCTGGGACGCAGCTTCCCTTCTTTTGTGCACTTCTGCTTGGAGAAGTGGGGGCTCTTGCTCTGTGGGTGCCCGTTTCACACGCACCCATGCAGGTGTGCCCATCCTTACATCCCAGTATTCTCTGAAGTCAAGGCAGAAGCTGCAGGGCCAGCAAGCTGATTTGACTGTGCCCGACCAGGTTTTGGCTGGTGCTTTCACTTTGTGGTTTCCCGGTTGCTGTTTAACCTTGCTGTTGGTTGCATTCATCTTTACCGTGGTAAATTTGGTCAAACATCATCCCAGACAGTTCTGCATGTTCCAGGCACACAGGTGGTATTATCTGTGGGCAGGCTGGATGTGCAGTCCAGTGATAGATCTCCTGTCTTCAGCGCCTCACTTAGATTCCCCAGGGGAACCAAGCAATTTTACATGGCAATTGATGTCACTCTTTTGAGACATCTACTTTAGGATGGCATAAATTATGCTCTTCAAACGTCTGTGTTCTGCAGTGAGGTGTAAAGGGAACCTCGACATTTAGCTTGTACATAGACATAAGTCTTGTAGCGTGGGATTCCTCTACAATATTGGCACCTGAGTGAATTATCTTCACATGAGCTGGCTCTGAACACCTGTTACAATCAACAGAGAGCTAATCAGTGCAGTCAGTAAAGGAAGGTACTCTGTTTGCATTTATGGCTATTCCCAATGTTAAGGAAAATCTTCCTTGCTTGTTTCATCAGGAAGCAAGACTGTTTAGGATTGAGCTAGAAGACAGTCTCAGAGAGATCACTGCTGTTTGGTTTTATACTCTTTCTCAGGGCAACCCTCAGCTGACCATTCAAGTAACTGCCCCAGGCTGTCCCAGCAGCTCTCCTGAGAAATTAAATTGCAGAAAAATTGCCCAAGGAAAATCTTCTTGAAGGAATTACTACAGTCATCATAACATTCAGCCCAGTGAGTGCCACACTCTTCTACTCCCCTTCAGGCTCCATGATTCTGTGCATGAAGTCTGCAAATCAGAATTCATTGTCAATTAAATTGAATTTTTTCAATGTGTCAGACCTTTACCTGATGATGCAGTGTATTTTTGAGGAGCCAGAGGAATCTATGTAATTGAGATTATAAGGCTAATTTTAGTGACTGCAGATTTTAAATACTAGATGTCGAAATGTTTTTTTTTTAAAAAAGCATCATAAATTTAATACTGAGTTGGCTTTTTTTCCCCCATTGCTTTTCCTAAACCAAGAAGTTACTGGGTAGTGAAAGGTCAATGATTTTAAATTAATCTAAATAGTATATAGTTCATTCTGCCTTTACAGAAAATGTGTACTTGATCCATTTAACTTGACTGCATTTGCACATTTCTGTAAGGCATTAAATAGATATTTAGAACATACCTCCAACTGTACAAGTCCAGCATTTGGATAAACACCTTTAAGCTTCTGAGAAGTCTTGCAATTATGTATATAATGGTGTCATTGTATAAAATAAATATGCAGGTCTGCATTTAGTCTTACAGCCTGCTGAAATTTAAACCCTATTCCTCTGCTTAAAAAATAGCCAGCCAGAGGTCAGCCTTCTCCCAGAATAGGTTCCTCTAAGTGCCCGCAGTATTTCCTGCTCTGTCCTCTTTAAATTGTTTTGTGCTTCTGTTAATCACATTGTATCAATGGTGAGGGTGTATTTTGCTGGACAGGCAGTCTGATTCCTCTGAAAGTGAGAGGATCAGCAGTGGTGATCACTTGAAGAAACCTTCAGGTCTTTAGTATTTTGCAGTTGAACACAGATATTGACATGTGAACATCAGAACAGAGATCTGTGAATCTCAGAAGAACCTAGGTTGATGCAGATTTTCACACATTAATCCATACACTTTAAATTCATACCCTTAATCCATACACTTTAAATTTTTCCTATCTGTTGCTGTAAATCCTGTGGAATCTGTTGGAGTCAAACCTAACCTGAACTTGTTTAAATAGTATTTTAAATGAATTGGAATTTAACCTGAAGTATTTGTCTCATCTCAACTGGTCCTGAATCAGCCTCGCTAAATATTTATTTCCAGCCATTGGTTTAGAATAAACATTGGTCTAAAACTGATATCCTCTAATAAGAACCTGTTGAGCAATGTTTCTTTTCTAGGCTGGCTAAGAAGAGCTGTTACTAAAATGCAGTTTCTTGGAGATGCCAGTTTTATTTTAATGCTTGCTCTGGTGGCAACGGTTAACTTATAATTACAGCCAGCAGCATGCTCTGAGTACCATCAGGGCAAGCCAGCCTGTCTTCATCAGTTGTTACTAGAAATGTGTGCATTATGTATCCTTCGTGTTAAAGTGCTTGGGAATTGATTGATGCTGAGGGAGAAAATGAACTAATGGTGCTCTTTCTCTTCCTTCCAGTAATCCCCATATCCTTATAAAACTTTTCAACTCCTTATGTTCCCTGTGCAGCACAATAGCATATCTTACTTAGTCCTTCAATATCCACTGGTATTCAAAAGCTTTCTGGACACAAATCGGGGCAACTGACTATAGATGGCCCTGCTTAAGCAGGGTGGTTAGACCAGACAACCTCCAGAGCTCCCTATATTTCTGTGACTTTGCTTTGGAGACAAAATATCACATTAAACTTTGTTGTGTACTTTTACCAAGACCCAGGTAACCCATCTTGTTCATGGTTGTAGCAGTCCAAGGCAGATGAGAGACATGCCAAGCATATCAGTCCTCAGGAGGGTTGCCTACAGAAGCCTAAATGCTTCCATACATTCCCTGGGGGGAATGTATAAGTGGGTGATAATAGAAAATATATGCTGGCATTTCTAAATAAATGGAGTAGAGAAATTCCCAGAAATAATCAGAAAATTTTGCTTTCTTAATGTTAATACAAAATATGTTCTGTATATACTTTTCATGCTTTATTTCTGAATGCAGTTCTTGTGATTTTTTGCTGTGTGAAAGTGTCTCTTTGGTAATACAGTACTACTTTATTATCTAACAGTTTTGTGTAGTTCAGACCTTAATTGGGTTCTGTGCTGTATGATAACTGATGGAAATAGGGTTCAAAGGCAGCTCCTTTCTTAGCACTGAGGACTCTGATACTACAAAACCTGCCTATATCCCACTCTTTGCTGAGTCTCTGCTGCTCCAGCTGTTTCCCTGAATCTCTATCTGATGTGATGATAGGGGTGAATGTGAGTGATTAAAGCACCTGAGGACAGAGCTGTGCAGGCCACTAAATACACCATTTGGAGGATTCATGAGTCTGAAAACCACAGAATATGCAGAGTTTGGTCAACATCTTTCTTCTATATTCTGTTTAAAGCTTGTTGACCAGGGGTGAGGATTTGTAGTTAAGGTCATAAGGATAGCCCTTGGCACAGTATGTTGAGAAAAGAGAGGGGTTTTACTTCTATTGTGTGTGTTGTATGTGTGCTATTATCCACTGATGAAGATACAAATATCTGGGAGTTTGTTTGCCTAGAACCAGTGGCATCAAAAGGTTTTATCAAAGTAAGCTTATATTCTGAGAAATATTTTTTTAAAAAACATTAATACAGATTTTGTTTCTGATATACTTGTTTGTAAATAAAAAGTCATTCTCTATTAGTATGCTGTGTGGTGCTTTTCATTCCACTTTATTGTACAAATGAATAAGAATTGAAGATGATATTCCAAGGCAATTTTTGTTTCTATCACCCTTTTAATTTCTAATTTTAAACACTGATTTAGTGTAAATGCTCAAAAATATATGTATTCTCTTTCGCAGCTGCAAAGGTTTTTTGAGATATTCTTCAGAAACAGTTCTCCCCAACAAGCCTTCAACAACATGAAGGAGGCTATAAACAAACTTCTCCTTATAACTGAGGTCTTCAGCAAATCATCTGCCTCAGGACCAAATTCTTTCCATCAGTAAGTGACTTGCAATAGTCATTGTAATGCTAGTGTCAAAATCGCTCCTTAGAAAAGAATAATAATTGCAGAGGATACAAGAATCTTAAAATAAAAAATTCCCATCTATTTCATACTTCTTTATAAAGTAAGGATATGCTGCATTTAAGGAGTCCAGCTCTTCAATATATACAGTGTTTCTAGTTTATGAAAAGGTTATCATGAATACTTAGCACCAGATGCTGTCCTAATGAAGTGTTTCAGACAACACAAATGAACAGAAATCACTCACAATTGGGCTAGTCCTAACATATATATATAGCGTATTTCCTTTTAGTGAGCATTCTGTCATATGTCAAATATTTAATGTCAGAGTAGCCCAGATTGTTCAGAGCTGGCTCTGGCAGGCAATCTGAACAAGAGACACTGTAAAACACTTTATAAAGTGTACACTATGAAATATACCTAGGCACCAACAGTCACATTACTGTGTGTAATCATTACTATTAGTGTTATAATTCTTACACATAAATCAAACTCTAATATGTAATATTTTTACTAAATAAAATTAATATTTGTTCTATGTATGTTGTGTCCCATCCCTGACATTTTAATGATAAGTACTAAATAAGTTACTATTTATTGAATTTATGTTTAAGCTATTTTGAGAACCAGGTGTTTTAGTACCAGTAATGTAAAGCTCATTATTTGACTTACACAAGTTGGGAATAAAGCTTATATTGTGAATGGAGAGGGTAGCCAGGAGGGGAGGAGTGTAATGGGGATGAAGCTATTTTGACAGTGGTCCAAAATCTCTTTTTACCACTGAAATGGACTCTTTTGTTTGTGAAACACAAGACTTGCTTGTAACTCCTGGCCCCTGCCTCCAAACATCCCCGTAGCTGCAGCAGAGCTCTTTGGCTTCAGTGAGGATGCAGTGCTTCACCATCTCTTCCCCTCCAAATGTCTTCAAAGCTTTTGCAGGGCCTCATTCACTCTCTTCAAAAGGCATTTCTTCCTTCAGCATAATTCACCGCCCTCTCTGTCAGTCATTAAAAACACTTTCATATAGCACTATTTCCATCACTGTGCAATCTGACTCCTTCCATGCCTGATGCTGCTGGCTCTTCTTAGAAATTTGTTTAGTTTGTGTCACACGTTGTCTCTTGACCTATGTGTGTGTTCTCTAGTTCTGCGTGTGTACTGAATTTTACTGTGTACAGGGACATTGTTCAATGATGGACTTGGCAGTGCTACGTTTCTCATTGGAAACAATGATCTTAAAGGTGTTTTCCAACCTAAATTATTCCATGATACTATATTTCACATCAGTACCTAACCTCACTGAAACAGATTCCTTTGATTGCATTTCAGATGCAGCCAGTGTTTTCAAATGTTAACCTTTGACATTGGATTTGGAATGTCCATACACCCAGTAGTTCTTAAGGTGAGAAAATTGCACTAATTATTGCTTGACTTAAAAAAATTACACCAAGAAGAACACAGCACAAAACCCTCTTCGATAGGTGCTTTCAAATGTCTAAGAAATATATCCATACTTTAATATTAATTTTGGTTGATTGTAGAGAGTTTCTACAGAATAAACCAGTTTTTAAGAGTCATAGTTCCTGTGATGAAATTCACCAGACCATCAAATTTGTAAACTTTTCCATTCACATTAGAAGATTAAGTATTACCTGAAATTAATATCAGTGAAACAAAATCCATGGGAAGTATTGCATGAAAGTGGAGTCAGGTTTTTATGGGACAGAACAAAGATGAATGAGGGAGTTAAAAAGCCACAATTGGCTTTTAATACAAATTAAAGTTCTCCATAAATTGGATTGTACTTCTTTATTTCATTACCTGCTTTGACCTTCACTGCCTCCTTGTGCTGCCTTCTTCCTGGATGATCCACAAGACCCCTAAAACCAGGGAAATGGGCCAGTTTTTGTACCTCAGAACAATCTGTCCTGAAGCAATTATTGAGCTGCTTTCAATTATTGTACTATTCTCATGACCACATAAATATGCCTCTGCCCAGGTATGTAAAATACAATAATTTTATAATTTATATGTATAAATAACAGATAAATATTTATATTTATGAAGTAAAAATATTAACAAAAATTAGTTAATATATCCCCACTTAAAATCTGTCCAAGTAATGACAGTGCAGTCAATCTCTGCATTCTTCAGAAAAAACATCCCTTAAAAACATAGGAAAACTACACATAATGAAAGGAAGGTTGCATAATTTTAAAAGTCTAGGAAGACAATATTTTTAATTAGTCTGAGAAGACTTATTTAGCTAGTATAAGAAATGTGGTATGTCATAGCAATTCAGTAATTGTATACCAGGTTGTAAAAAAATTATCCCAGAAGAGCTTAAAAAATGAAACACAAAATATGACATTTACCTTCCTGTATAGAAGTTTCAACCATTATCCATTATCCATAAATTTATAGTAAATCAGTAGGATTTAGTGGTTTCTTCTGAAAAAAGAAATGGCTCTAGAAAATAGCTGTTGATAATTAATGCAACATTGAGTTCAAATTTTATAACTTGGAAATTATAGTATGCACACAACCTATTAATATTGATGCTATATTTGTTTTTATGCTAAAATAATGATTTTGTCGTATTTTATAACCATAAATTTGTTCCTTGTGTTTATATATTATATATAAATGAAAATATGTGTATATTTATTGTATATAAAACTTATACTTTCATCCGTAGTAACAGATGTTCTGTAGAAACCTTTAGCACATGAGTTTTACAAGAGTTAGGTTAACATACAATCTGACATTGTATACTTTTAATCAAATTTCAAATGAAATATGGGAAAAAAGCTTTTCACATGTGTCTGTAATGCTGAACTCTGTCCATTGGATGGCAGCAGAGATCTTGGTATGGAGTTGTGACGGAAAACGTGGCACAGCATTTGATGTTTTATAATCCTGTCGGTTTGTGGTTTTTAAACACTTTTTTAAAAGTGCCAGCTTAGTATTTATTGCTGTGAAAAGACTGGACTTGTTATTCAAACTATAATTTTTTTAATATTTTTTTCCAACAGGTGCATGAAAACTTTGACTTTCAAGTTGAGAATGAATCGACTATTCAGGACCAAACTTCCAAAGAACTTATTTTTGAAGATACATTTAAATTTCTCTTATCTAATGAATCCTCAACATCCAGTTTAATAGAAGCTTTGCAAAAAATATATG
Organism: Regulus satrapa; assembly: GCA_013396955.1. Classification (NCBI taxonomy): domain Eukaryota; kingdom Metazoa; phylum Chordata; class Aves; order Passeriformes; family Regulidae; genus Regulus; species Regulus satrapa. The sequence continues at coordinate 158,361 of VWZN01010121.1, read as the reverse complement.
GATCATCTGTGAACAAGGTAGTCCATTCCAACTTTTTCATATTATTATTTGAAAATATTTCATTTTAAATTCTTTGCATCTGAAATTGTTGGTACCAACCTATAGAATGAAGGATTTATTTGCTAAAAGCAATCTTTTATTGTGTTCTGGTGGGTAAAACTGTAATTATATTGAACAATTTATGTTCTTTTATAAAAATTCTACTTTCAAATGATGTCATTTTCCAAAATACTGTTCTTAAAAGGTACATTTAAAGCTTTAAAACATAATTTTCCTTGTATTTTTAGAATGGTATTTTTTTAAATTTTAGAATGGTATTTTTTTAATATATAGATTTGTGTATTTTTACAATTTCATCCAGAATGGTTTATCTCATGCTTAGAGATCCATGAGCATCAGAATTAATTTTTCTTTCTTACAACTTTGTGTCTTATTCTCAATGCAAGATCCAGTTTCGGTAATTTGGGGGTTTTTTGCATTTATACAATCTGCATAAATTTTGCTTCACTAGTGAAAACCATTTCTGACAAGCTGAGATCTCTTTTAGCAGTATTTCTCTCAGTCTGGGAACTTTTAAGGATACATTTCTGAGGAGTCCCCTGCTTGAAAGACTTACGGGGACTAAATTATTCAGGCAACTCCCACCTCTTGGACAGGTGTGGCTAAGACAGGGTCACGGGTTCTAAATTTCTGTCAGGATAAAGTAGAAAGCTTCAGACATCCATTACGATACGATTACCCAACCCCTGTTCCAGAGACCAGTAGCTTTTATAGGGTTGTTTCGAGACCAAGCTAGGGTACAGCCTGCTTTATTCTAGTTTGAAAAACGGGGTGAGCTGTCAAGGAGCTGGCTGGCTGAGGTTAGGGCTGGTTGAGAGCTGCTGGGACTTGTTCCTGTGATCACTGAAGGGATTGGGGTCTCATGAAAGCACATTGCCTTCCATAGGATTTCACCAGAACATGCTGTGCTTTCCTTCACAGGATGGAACATACGACAGAGAAGATGAGCAATGTTTCTCTTTGGAAGAGATAAATTCAATGATTACTTTCATAAAGGAGCTGAAGAGTCTTGGACAATTTGAGCTGGTAAAATAAATAGGGTTTTGTTTTATTGGATATATATTTTACGTAAATCTCTTAACTTTTTTCCTCCATTACTATTCTCTGCTGTCTCTGGTATATGTAATTAGGCTGGATGGACAGGAAAGCAAAGAGATAGAGGTAACTGATTTTACTTTGGTGGATCATTTGAATTTAATTTAAAATAGATACAGAAATACAACAGAATATTTGAGCTGAGCTTCCACTGAAAAGGACAGCTAAAGCAGAAACAGAGACCAGAAAATAGAAAGAAAGGAAAGAAGAAAAACAATGTAATGATGTGGTAAGAAAATAGAATCATAACAAAGCAAAGCTGGAGTGAGTGGAAGGATTAGAGAAAGTACAATACTGAGATCACGACCAGAGAGTAGTCATAGTTTAAAAAAAAACCAAAAAACAACAACAAAAAAAAAATCCCAGATGGAATATATTGTTTTCTTCTTCATGCTTTGAGTTCATTTTTGGAGAAGAACACAGATGGAAGAATAACAATCAGTATCTGTGAATAGGCATAGTTAATGAGGGAAATGGTGAGTATTCAGAAAATAAAGGATCTGCAACTGAACCTGTTGTGCAGAAAGTGTGCATGATATCAGGATTTCTATGAGATCTCCTGGATGAGTATTAGGGGTGGAGACTGATGACACTTTCTGAAGAAGTATTGAGTCTAGTAAATCTCGAATTCACAGAATCATCTATGTTGGAAGCGGCCCAGAAGGATCATTAAGTCCAACTCTGAAGTGAATGGCCAATACAGGGACTGAACATGTAACCTTGGCATTATTAGCTTCACACTCTGACCAAGCAAGCTAACCTCAGGGCCAGTTCAGAGGCAGAGGAGGTCAACTTCCACATCAATATTAGCAATTCTGACTTGCAAGGCTGGGCGTGACAGTCCTTTTATAAGCACGTGGTAAAGACCATCAGTATCTAACCAGCCCTGTGCTGTATATACTGTCTTCTGTCTTCATTTTTCACATCATTGCACTCTACAAGTATCATTCTGCATTGTCTCAAATCAGTGTCTCTCTTCTCAGCTTTTCCCTTCTTCTGCACCCGAGATCCAAACGTTGCTGCGTGACCTCTATCGAATGGTAGACCCAATGAGGCGGCTTAGTTCAGTCCTGACTGGGCACTGGCTGCTTTCCAGCGTCCTTCAGCAGTTCCAGATCTGGAATAAAGAGGCGCCCACAAATCTTTCAGAGTGGTAAGATAACTATTCTGTATATTGAGCGTAGTTTCTTAAGTTACATAATGGCAATATCTCCAGTGAGAATCATAAAATTCAATCCTTCAGAAGATGTACTGCAACCTACTTAATACTTCAGTAGGTGTACTTGCAACCCTTGAGATGATCATCCCGGATGGAGCTCTGTCAGCCATTCTGCCATTAGAAATATGGCTAGGTTTCTAAGTAGAACAGGTTTTGTTCTCTATCTAATAGGAAGGACTATGGATTGAAAATTAATTTTAACAATTGTAATTTTTTTAAAAGAAAGATTAATTAGATACATTTTTTCTAAACAACCATAAACTCTAAATCAGGAGCATTTCCCAGGGTTAAGGCTGTCTTAATTATGCACCAAGTAAAAGCAAAACTGTAAAAAAAAAAATTCACGTGAAGATTTTTCCAAAAGAATTAATGATTTGGGTTGGTTCCAAATTTCCTGCCTAACAAAAGACAGGTCAGAGAGCGTAATACTCAAAGAACCTCATTTTAAATCCTTGTGAAAAGATGGAAAAAAATGTTGTAATGACAAGGTTTGATCTGAAGAACTTTTGGCAAGAAGTTTTAACTTTTGTGAGGAGAGAAAGAGGAATGGAAGGACAGAACAAGGGAAGAAGAGGGAGGGAGGGAAGGAAAGGGAAGGAAGGAAAGGGAAGGAAGGAAAGGGAAGGAAGGAAAGGGAAGGAAGGAAAGGGAAGGAAGGAAGGAAGGAACTTTCAGTATACTGTATGTTCAGTATAAAATTTCTCAAAATGTGTTTTCTGTTTTCATTATTGCTTAGCTAATGAAGTTTCATATACATGTATGCCATACTGACTACTGACATTTATGATTTACAAACAAGGACTTGGGATCAGAGGCACATTAGACAATGTGTATGCTCCATACCACTGAGTCTCAAGATGAATGTGTGAATGATATTAGTTCATACATTTTGCTGGGAGAATGTTGTAGTGAGTATATAAGGCATCTGCAAGATTTCGTAAGTTTAAATTTTGTTCCTCATTGAGTTGGGCGTGGCCCTCAGCAAATCAATAATTATCTATATGTTTGCTTTACTGTAAAGGGAAGCTTATACTTTATCACTGAACTAGGTAACTATCTATTACTGTTTTATATATACATGGTTCCACAAAAGTGCTAAATTATTGTTGTTACTGCTGACCACTCCAATCACACTGTGAGAAGTTACTCAAAGATGCAGCTGCTTGCATTCATATGTAAGCCCTTGCCCTTTTGCAGAAATATTTAGGTTTGCATATCAAAGCATACCAGCCTTTAGCAGCTTTCTGTTCTAATCTAAGCTGTGCCACTCACTCACTTTGAGCAAGCCCCTTGGACTCTTTTTTTTCTTTCAAGTTCAACATTATTGTATGTGTATAAATATGTAGAAGTACCATGACCTTTCTCCAGGGCATAGGCCAAGCTGCTTTGCTCTGTATTTTTCTTCAGTGGCTAATCTAATAACGCCATTCTCTTCATTCACTGTATAAAAAATGATGTCCTTTGACATTGTTAAATCAGAATCTTCCTCCTTTAGCTACATGCATGTGAGCATGATGCATGTGTCAGATATGCATGTGATTATACTTAATTGCAAGGAAGAAAGAGCTTAGTTTTATTTACTCCCCAAATAACTCAGGTATGCATTCTCTTTGAGCTTTGATTAATCTCTGAATTTATTTTTCCCAGCTTTGATGGGTTTGTATACCAGAACACTTTTTCTGTATTTCTTCAATTAAGGCCAGGTTGTTTAGTTGATTTAATTAACAGTTCCTATTTCTCTGACTGTGGAAATCTGGTATTTCTGTTTATCAAATCTAGTGATTGCATAACTGACTGTCCAAACAAATAAGAAATATATAGGAAAAATAGTGATTTCTGACAGAGGTCTTGTACAATTACTTTGTTCATTCATCATGACTCCATAGGATGGAGGCAGGATATAAAGATGTTTCCTAGTCTACATATTTTACCACATTTCATCTATATGACTCGTGTTGAAACTTTAAATGGTATTACTGAAGTCTCTAAATTCCTTCCACAGAAGTAAGAACTCTAAAAATTCATCTCAAACTATAACAAAATAATTACAGCCTAGGTGAAAATGACCACCACAAATGTATTGGTATAAGATATTACACCTAACATGTTCTCTGAAAAAAAAAAAAAAAAATTTGGTGTTTTTTAAGGACTTTTTTTCAACTCTATGCAGTTTATACTTGTGATATGACTAGGACATACTAATTGCTGTCTTTTGGAATAGGGTCAATGAGGTGTCATGGAACGTATATTTGGCCATGTCAGATAGCATGTAAGAATCAGTTTAGTGAGTAAAACTATCCATTCTGTAGCTGCAAAAGACAAAAGCCTAAGCAGGTCAAAGAGCTACAAATGTTTTTTGAAATCAATTGATGTACTTGGAAAAGGGGTTCCAACTTCTCATATGTAAGGGCTTTTTTAGTTCAAACTGGAAGCATCAACCCTGAGACTGAATTTGGTCTGAAAATACTTTTTTGGAATTTAACTTGGTCATGTCAATTACCTGGGCAGTCTGAGAAAATAACATGTTCTGGATTATGGGACAGAAAAAGGAAATGACAAAGGAAGACAAGGCTAAGATCACTGACCTAGAATGGGAGGGGTGAGAGACAAGGAAGGAGGAAACGAGAGTTGGAATTAAGTGCTGGGAAATTAATCCAAATCTTGCATCTGAATTTTTAAATTTCATTTCTGAAGATCAGCACAAGGTATTTCATTTAAAGACCCAATGCGCTCATGGAAACTCTGTGACTGAAGCTAAACACTCTACAAAACAGAGAGCTTATTTTGAAGAGAGAACTACATGACATCATCTAAAGAAAGAAAATTCATAACTCTGCTGAATATTGAAATGTGGTCTCAATCTTCAGTTTATGACCCATTAAAAGTTGCACCATTCACAACTAACATATCCATTAGAGACCCCAAAAGAGCCTATTTTTTTTTCTTTTTGTATTTTAAACTTGTGAAATATTCTGTTTCTACGTGTCCTCCATTGCTTATGTCTGATCCTTTGCCTTTCTTGTTTCCTGAATCAGAGATTCCTAAAGAACAGTCAGGTTCACAGTCAATAGTTTGTGGTGTACACATTGGGAATCTTTTGAAAAGTGCACATTCACAAGCATGCACCCACCAAGAGCACTGACATATGGGCATCTGTTTCATTAGAGCTTACTGCAAAGTGTGTAAGCAAGGAGCACATCTGTACTTGACACCTCCAAAATATTTAAGTAAATAGGGGGCCACTCAAACAGATGAAGGTCCTTTCTTGAGTAACAGCTTGTGAAGGAAAGGAGTCTGCAAAGTCTTCTGTATGAGGAGGAGCTTCATAACTGCATCACATCTCAGTCTGCTGAGTGCAAGGTTCTCTGACTAAACCAAAGTCTGTCATCTTTTAGAGTTAAGACTTGTTGCTTTCACTGTAAAACAGGGTTTGGGACAAGCAAAAAGGAGCAGCAGAGAGAAAAAGTGTCTTGTGTTTGGGCTTCAGATGCATGAAGCAACGCTAGGCGGAGTCCCCAGGCAGCTGCTAAGGAGAGCCACTTTATTGCAAAAAACAGGCCTCGTTAAGCAGCCAGGCCTTTATCAGTTACATAGTTTTAAATAATAACAAACTTAATCCAACCAACCACCATACACCACTGTGTGAACACGTAATAGTTATATAACTTGTTTTTCTACCCTTTATATCAGCTGAGTTACTTTCCGGTAGTCTTACTTAGCTGAGGTAGGAGTCCTGAGCCATGATTTCACAAGGGTAACAAGGCCCTTTTTTAGAAGGCTTTACCTATATGCAACAATATTTGACAGATGATAGCTGTTACTTCTTTGATAAGCAGAAAGAGGGCTGCCAAATTACTTACAACTTAGAAAGTAAGCCTCCAATAACTTGTTAAGTGCTCCTTTGAAGTAAGTAATGAATTTCCATGAAGTTAGGATAGTATCTAGACATTGCAAGCTCAGAACTACATTTTCCTATACACACAAAGACACACAGATCTGCCAGCTGCTTCTCTCTTTATCTCATTGAGTTAATGCAGAAATCTGTTATATCACTGGACAGTTTACCTTTTTCCATGATTGACCACACTACTGCTTTCAGAAGCTCCTGTTGAAGCATCAGTGATGGATGATTTCACAGAACCCTATCGCTGCCTCCCTTCCTTTTCACAGACAGTGGCTTTGTGTCCTTCAAAATCCAAACTACGGTATCCAGGAAGAAAGTGCATTATGAGAACTTCTAAAGGAAACACTGGGAGGAAAACCAGTGAAAGCTTCAAGAAATGCTAATGGACCTTCAAAAAGGTCTTATCAGCCAAAGGGTTGGATTGAAGAGATGCCTAGTCCATTTTTTCCAGTATTCTACCAAAATTCTACTGGAAAGAAAAAAAATCTGCAGAGTTGACAGTATGGGCACGACTGACATACTGATTATTTGTTGCAATTGACTTGTCTTTTTTTTCACAGATTTTACATACATGCACACACACACACACACACAGAGGATTTGTTTTGAATTTGCAAACAAAGCAAAACACATAGGGACTCTGTTTTAGGAATTCATGCTAATGTCAGTACAGGTAATCCCCTGGAGACATGCCTTCATTTTTGTTTAATTCTTTTTAAACAAAGCCTAACTTGATTATCAGGTGTATTAAAAAAAACCCCAAAAACCCCAAAACTATCAAAGAAGCAGTTAGAAATGCAACTATGTTTTGGATTTTTTTTTTTTAATTGATGTGATGTGCTGCCATGTATTGTGGAATGTGTGTTTTCTGTTACATTCACTCAGGTAGTATCTCTAATGCTGGGAATATGAGTCCAGAAAGTTCATCTTTCTGTGGAGAATACTAAAATGCTGTATACCCTGGGATATCTTATAGAAATTTTTGCAAAATATTTGTTTCTGTTCCTTCCATTCATGTAAAAATATGTCTGCTATTGAATTGACAGGCAATTTTCTCCAGAAAATATGAGTCCTAAGCAGAATGTTCCTTCTGAATTCAGGAAGAATCATAAAGGTAAGGGTTCAGAGTAAGTTCTTTTATATACAGTATGTTTTTCCTGTTTGTATTATTTCTGATAACATGAGGATTTAGATCACATTGCCTTGCATTCCAGCTGAAAAGTCTTAGCTTACTGCATGTAGAAGACCAATTTCTTCCTTATCTTATGTAAGTTGCTACGTGGAACCCATTAGCAGCATTTGCAAGCCTAAAGTAAAGATCTTGCACTGTAAAGAATAAAAATACAATGTGTCTCTTAAAAGATAGTTGCTTATCCAATAGGATTATAGTCAGGCTGAGAATAAAAATCATTAGCTGTTTCTGTTTATCTTTCAGCACTGCATTATTCCAGCAAGACAGGAGAAAGACAATGCAGTTATGGTGAGTAAAGGTCTTTCTAGACCACAGAGGGGAAAAAATTTCTTGAAAAAATTTATTAGGTTTCTCTACATATTCTCTAAGCAAATAGAGTATCTCTAGGCTTTTACTGAGCAAAAAAGGATTTTAAAACATCAAGAATGTTTATAGAACACTCAGTGAATTGGCTATTACATTAAATAAGCCTCAAAACCAAAATTAAACATTGCTGTATGTGCATATTAATGTGAGTATTCCAGCACTCATTGATCCCTTGTCTCACTTCAATAAACTTTTGCCTCCCTCTTTTCAATAACCTCAGCATACATTTGTTGTTGTGGAAAAACCTTTAAACTTGTCTGGAGTTTAATCAGCTTTGTTTAAAGCTTTGTCTTCAGCTCAATAATGGAGTATTAAGGAGCTCCTTGAGAGATGAGGAGTTTTTCTAAAATATCTGCTTGTAGGACTATTTAAAATATTTTTTAAAATCTGTAAAGATATAAAATATGATTCTCTTTGGTGGTAGCAATGCTTTCTGCTGCCTTACTTACTCTCAGATTATCTGAGGGGCACGTTTGTAAACGTGAAGCCATTGCTCTGTGGTGAAAAGGTTTTGCTACACATTGAGCCTCGTGTCCCCTCTGTTGCTGATACATCCTGCTTCCAGGAGCTATTGCTGTGCCAGATAGAGGCCAGAAATACTCCTGGGCTGGCTGACTGGCACCACCATTCTAGTTGCATGATCATTTATTTTAAAAATACCTAAATTAATTTTAGTTTGAAATTCCTCCAAAATTTTAAGCTAGTCATGAGACAGTATTTCTAAGTAAGGTATACAGAATGTGGAAAAATGTTTATACTGATCTGTAGGGATTTTTAAAAAATGTCTTATGTGTGTCAATGTATAAGACTTTTCCCCTACAAAGCTAGGCCAAATTCTGTTCTTCTGTTGGAATATCTTCCCTTGAATTTTAATCCATGTGAGAGCGTTCTCAAATTGCCCTGTTTTATTTCTCAGGGCAGATAAATCAAGGTAGAAAAAAAATATTTTTGAATAATTTTTGACCCTTTAAAGTCACAAGATTTTTTAGATATAGTAAAGGGACTTCATATCTGTAATATTTGCTAAAGTACTCAGTTTAAAACATGTACTAATGAATATATGTGTAAAGCAGTTTTGAATGTTATCCTGTAAATCTGAATCCAATGGGCTGGATTAAAATATTTGTCATAAGTAGGTTGCCAACAAATAATTATTCTCATGAGTAGTTTGGCAAACACTATGAAATAAAGGACACACTTGAGAAAATAGGATTTGATTGTGGATGTTTCATACACAGGAAAGAAGCTGGAATTCGTTGATATAGGAATTTTAATAAAACATTCTTCCAGCTGTACTGCAAATGACCCCATGGGTCTTGATATCTCCATGTGACTTGTTCTTATGAACAGTATGTCTAACTTATTTTGATTTTTATTGGAAATTACACTTGTACATAAACCCTGAACACAGCCTGGTACCTAAGCAGGTTATGAATTTTGGCCTACCACTTCTTTAAGTTTCAGTTAACTGACTAGAGACAGATCTCCCAGACTTAATCCTTCCATTTTCAAAGGCTTACCCAGGCTTTGAGTTTTGTGACTAGGACTAAAGCGATTGAATACCGAATGTTTAAAATCTCTCCAAGGCCTACTTATTTCTCTCAAGTGCCATTACAAACTCCATTAAAACTTTGCAGCAGGATTATGTCTCAAAGTCACAAGGCATTAAATATCTTGCCACTGTACGTAGCATCAATCTGCCAGAAGTTGCATGTTGTTCCAAAATGTACATGCATTTCACAGTCTTTTTCTTTGATTTGGAACAGATACAGACACCCTATCTTATATCAGACAGATCTTCACCAGTCCACAGCTGGACTTGAATCCTCAGTTTAACCCAAAGATCAGAGAATACTATGCAGAAGTGCCATTTGACATGGTGACAGTGAAGATAGGAGCTGAACCCTCTAACTGTCAATGCCAAGTACACCTCGACAACAAGAAAGGGCCAAGGTATGAGCAACAAAACATGAGTATAAAACCTTAATTTCAGAAATATTTCATAATGTTCCAGAATGTTTTTTATTTCCATAAACCCAGAACATGAATAGATTACTCATAGGAAAGTCAGAGGGAGTTCAACACTGAGAAACATGTATTTATTTCCATTGCCCTGAAGGCAATGGTCATATGTTGTTCTCAAGCCATAGTTAACCCTAGCTTAATGGAGTGTACAGCTCCAATATCTCACCCAGCTTCTGCAGTCACTGACAGCAACAAAACTGGGTGGAAACAGATTATCCCTACACTGCATACAGTAGATGAATGGGAATTCAAATTTTTGTATCTAGGTGTTAATTTTGCAGTGCCCTAACCTGCTGCTCTGCTGGGCTTGGTCTGTTTTCATGGGTCAAAATAGGGAAGCTGGCTTCAAAAGAAGAAATAAGTTCAAGTTTACTAATTCAGAATTTTGCCCGCAACCTGTAGCTCTTCCCGGGGTTGTTGTGACCCAAGAGCAGGACCTGGTGCTTGTCCTTGCTGAACCTGTACACTTGGTGTCAGCCCTTCTGTCCAGCCTATCCCTCTGCAGAGCCTTGCCTTCCCTCCATTGGACCAGCACTCCCACACCCAACTTTGAATTACCTGTTAATTGACTGAGGGTGTCCTCAGTTGCCCTGTCCATATGATTGGTTTGGCCACCCAGCCGCTTTTTTACCCAGCAAAATGTATTTGGATGTCAGGTGGGAGCTGCCTCCAGTTTTCTCCAGAAGAATGCTCTTGGCAACAGTGCCTAGGGCTTCACTGAAGTCTAGGTAGGTAAGTCACAGCCTTTCTTGCATCCACTAAGTGAGTCATCTTGTTATCCACAAGAGTCCCAGCTTATGTGATCTTTTAGAGAAATATAAAGTTGGACAATACAGGAGAGAGCAGAGTCACTGCTAAACATCCTGTTTGAGCACTGACCCACAATAAACCATGGTGTTTAGTTGCTGCTATGAACCCTGGCACAGGTTTGGCTTTCCCAATCAGCTCTGTCACAGACACCAGCATGTACCAGGAACAATACCGATAGGTATTTTGGATATGACCTGGTGTTTAAGGTTGGAAGGAACAAAAAGTGTTTATTTATCTGGGTCAGGTTTATTTATCACCTCAGAACTGGAGAACGGGCTCATTTACATAGTAGCCATTAAAAAACAGGGACAGTGATTTATTTGGGAAGAACAATTCTTAACCATTTCAGAGCTAACTTTGCTTCATGACATGAAGTGCTTAGCCAACACACTCCCTTTTGACTAACTGTGAAGCAGATGCTTTGACCCAGAATGTCTACTAACCAGAAAGTCTGTACAGTTGTTAGTGATCTAATACTCAATACATTTCCTGTATTTTCAATATGAAATCAGTCTTAATTTATCTTTTCAAAAGAAACTGTCATTAAATTCTTCCCCCCAGCATTTTGCTGTTTTAATGTTAACTGCCCTGGCAATCAACATGAATATATGTGAAAACCTCAAAGATTTCTTCCTTGTAGAATGAAAAAGAATAGCAAGATGTTCTTTACACTGAAAAGTAAAAGTCCTGCATGTGCCAGTTCTATACCTTTCAGGATTTATTTCCCTGCTAAAGGAAGGAGAGCACAGCTCAGATTTGCTCTGGTTTGTCACTCTGAGCAGTTTATCTGGGAATCCACGCATTTGGCTAGTGGACAATTTCAGCAGCTAGCTACACTTCTGATTGTATTTGTCTCCCTGCTGACTTCATTAGAAATTTGGGCCTGCCAGGAATTATTGTCCCTAATGATTTCATTCACAGATTTCAAGTCAGAATATTTGCCACTGCCACTGTTTTCACTAAATTTCACTCTCAATATTTTGTCTTTTTGAAAAAAACTCAATTACTTACAAATCCCATTTTGCACTGTTTTTATTTAAAATCTGATGTATTTTGTAAGAGAAAGAAAATGTTAGAAATAGCAGCCTCTAGGAGCAAGTAAAGTTTAGCAGCCATAGATAAAAGAGTGTAAACCTTTGTTTCATTAGTGTTCATTGCACTTCTTTCTTTCTTTTTTTTTTTTCGTGCAGCATTGCCAACTACCCCCTTGGCCTTGGATTGAACAAAGTCATCATTCTCTTAACGGACGATTCGCAGCCCAGCCCTGAGGTTGTGAGCAGCTACAAAATCACAATTTATCGAGAAGACCGCCCTAGCCTTCCTTTGTTCGATGACTATATGGTGTGTGGGTTTGTGCAGGTATTGTCTCTGCATTCTTTTGCCATACTCATTAGTAGGAATAGCTGGTTTCTGTTCATTCCGTGGTATAAATTAGGGTGCCAGATCCAAAGCTCATGTAGAGCCAGTTTTTGTTGAGATTGTATGAAATTCAGCATTTACGCAGCATTTTGGATAGAAAAGGTAAGTACCGTGTAATTACCTGTTACCGTGTATTTGAGAGCTCCAGGTTAATTAATCCTTACTTTGATCAGCAAAAACTTTCTTATAATTTTTCATAACTCTCTCTCTCTGGCATTGAAGCCATGGAAAGCCTTTTACCAGGAAAGATATTTATGATGACAGCCTATTTATCAGTGTTCAAGAGAAATGCTGCTACATAATTTATGAATGAAAACTGTTTCTTCTAGATCAATTAGCACAATAAGAAGAACCTCACTCATAATGCCAAAGGAAGGGATGATTGTTGCTTACATCACATTTATCCAAATAGAAATTTGGGAATGCACATAATTTACTTCTAAAAAATAGCAGTCCTTAGGAAGGAGTGGGTCTGCTGAATGAAAAAAGGACCAGAGTCTGTGCAATATGGCTTAATAAGGGCTGGGAAATGGGAGCTCAGGCTAAATTAGACACATAAATGGAGGAAAGTGAATGAAGTGAAGATTTCAGTTTGTGAAACTATAGTGATAAAAAATACTATGCATAAGAGAGAAAACCTGGGACACGTGCTGGATCAGAGCTGTTTGTATTTCAAAAGATGAGGACTAAATCTTGGTTTCTGGTTGATATGATGGGCAAAGATAAACCAGTTCAGAGAGGGAAGTGACATTGTAAATTATAGTCATGGGCAGTGCATTTTTCTGTGGAATTTTAGGCAGATTAAAAGGATTGGTGGGTTCATTCCAGAGCATCCAGGAGTAATATATTTTGTCACAATTAATTCTGCAACCAGGAAGCAGAATTTTCAGTACTATTGTGTTGAAACCATTATGCTTTTTCATGTCAAATATCTAATCCTATCTTTATTTATTTTCTGTATGAAGATTTTAGTATATCATTTAGCAAACTTGCTTCCCTTCCCTGGCAGAAGTGGTTGGAAGACCAGGGTGGTAGAAGGCAGAGCATTTATATGATGGGGCAGATCAAGAAGGATTTTGTTTTTCTTGCAGAGAAATAAGCACTATGTCAAAACAGGAGTCAAAAAGATTATACATGTTGATAGCAAATTCTATGTTGACAATAATTATCTCAATCTGCAAATCAGGACTGGCAGAGAAAATGTAGGTAGTAGTCATAGTGTACTGACTGCTGACCTGAATACCTGATGATTGTGTTGTCAGGCCCTCCATCTATTCTCTGTCTCTTCTCTTACAAGCTCAAAAGGTCAAGGACCATCTTCTTACTATTTGCACTGACTCAACCTTACATCTCGTTGTTGCTACACTATAATAAGAATAAACATGTATAATACCTGAGATTTCAGTTCAGTTGTACAGAACCTGCTTGACATCTTAAGTATGCCTTAATATGAAAAGGAGAACAGCAGTAAGTAGAACTAGAGTTATATTATTAAGAGAACACACTGGCTGGAAAGATGTGAGGAAAGCTCTTTTTGTTTCCTTATTTGGGACACGTTTCTGACTGTAGGAACAGGAATTCAACCTCAAAAATATCTTCCCACACCAGAGTTTACACTATTGTTAATGTTTTATGATACCATTTATGAGACTGAGTATGAATCTTTGAAGCACTATGAAGGCAAAGAGATCTAGACAGATAAAAATGAAAAGTGCTTTAGAAATTTCTTTTGATTGAGCTTGGTTTTCTGCTCCTCTGTGAATAACTACCCTCTAAATAATATAATTGTTCAGAGCTAGGGATGACTTAAGGAGTTTAGAGTAAAAATGAGATGAAAAGCATTCTTGTGGTATCTAATATGCACTGTGAAGATACAGTGTGAGATTCTAAAACAAGTTTTAGATATGTCAGAGGCAAACTTATCAGAGAGTGCCTTTAAAAAACAAACAAAGGCTGAAGCTGGAGATAGAAATGGCATTCTAAAACACTTAAAAGTCTGCATTTTTTCCTGTTTGCTAGAACAGAGTGTGTTGCCTTTTGCTTAGAATGCCTTTTTTAATCAATACAAAGCTCAGGTCTTAAATGGCATCATTACATTTTGCTCTTCATACGAGAGAAAATGATGCAGTCTTGCAGAGCCAGTTGATACACCCCCATCAGCAGCATGAATTCTTATTCTCTTAGTAATGAGACCCTGTTTTAGGAAAAAAAGGATAAATACAGTGTGAACTGATGGAGTGTCTTTTGGGCATTTGACAAGGCACTAGTGGGATCACACATGAGGAGAGAAAGGCCACTGACAGTGATGTGGTCTTTCTTGTAGAAGGCTTCAGTTAAAATTCTAATCCAGCAGCTTTTTTTCTTTTATGTTTAATCTCATTAGGATATTCAAGTTTCACTGCAAGATGATACTAGAAGGAAGCTTACAATAAAAATACAGAGTGGGGGATGTGGTTTCCAACAGTCCAACAGTGCTCATACAGTTGAATAAGTTGAATAATCCTGGAATAATTTTGAGGTATTGAGTTGAGAAGTGTGTGGTTCCAAGCCTTACAGTCCCTAAAAAGGGAAGAAATATTTTTTCCTATACTTTTTGATAGCAGCTGTAATATCTCCATTAAAACCAATTATTAGTGGAGGATAAACTGTCATCTCACAATAGCCCCTTCAGCAGATTTGGTTGCCTTCCATTCTGTAATCTACATTTTGACGGTATTGTTTGGACTGCAAATGGAGAGATTATTGATTTGTGCTTGAACTTAATTTTGTGCGATTGCTGACAATATTCAAATTAATTATCCTTGAAAGAAGTGGTGCTATTTCGTTATCACTTCTGAAACTGTGATATGGAAGATAGTCAGAATCTAAGGCAGTCAGCAGATAAACCAGTGAGGTCTTAAGACAGAGTTATCAGCATCAGTCCCAAGTGAAAGATCTCAGGCTATGTACATACTGTCATAAAGGACAAAATATTTTATTCTTTCTTGCATTGCTCATTATCTTTAAAATGCAAATAGATGTATCTATACCTCACTTGAAATGTGTGGATGCTGCCTCTTTGGTTGTTAATATTTGCCTAGTTGCAATCATGGAAGTTAACTGCTGATGTGATTAGGGAACATTTTTTGACCCTGTGAACTTCTGTATTTATTTGTACCTACAGTGCCTTGTTGCCACGTGGCTTGTTTTATTTGTTTGTTTGTTTGGTCGGTTGGTTGGTTGGTTGTGGGTGAGTTTGGGTTTGGTTTGCACTGTTGTGGTATTTTAATAATACAGTTATTTATTTGGGCAATGGATAGCTAATGCTATATTTTATAGCATAATGTATTTAATTCTCTGTCATCTTTTGTGCATTTGTACATTTGATTCCAAAGTTAGTGCAGGGCAGTGTGCTGTCTTAAAGCTTTTGCAGGTCTGAAAGAATGAACTTACAGAACAGCTTCAAAAACTTTCCTGATTTTTATAGCACATCTTATTCTTGTGTATTATTATTGCTTGTATTTTTGTAAATCCTTTTATTATATTCTTTTCCTGATCACTTAAGAAGCCCAACAGCTTATGATGAGATACTGGCATAGCACTGCTGAGTGTATAACACTTAATGGCTGCAATGCAGCTGGAAACAAGATGCTAGCAAGAGCATGCTGCCATTGCAAAGCTTTTCATACCAGACAGTAGAAGTAAAAACTGTCAATTAAAGAAACAGGTATTAACTCTTTGCTTAGTATTTTCATGCAAAGATTTCAAAGAACCTTGCAAATATTAAATAACATCAACCCCTAACTTCCCCCCCCCCAAAAAAAAAAACCAAACCAAACAAACAAACAAAACAACCAAACAGCTTAGGAGAGAAACAAATAACTTGTCCTGTAAGTAGGACAGGTTGGATGCACACTAGTCTCTTCTGAACTTCCCATTAGCTTCATTAGATTCAGCGTGACCTCCACTACAAATGACCCATCTCTGCTTGTCCTAAGGACATGTTGAATGCCCTGAACAGACTGTTTGGTTTTGCAGTGGTTATTACAGCAGCAGCTGACCCTCTTGGCCGTTCTGAGTTGGAGTGTCTTGCTTGAAAAGGCATGGAAAGTGCATCTCTGGAACTACAGTCTAATTATATCAGCAACCAGACTGTATCTTATTTGCAAAGTGAGCTTACTTCCCTTTTGGAGAAAAAAAAGAACATCCATTATAGGAGCGATCATGCATTGCATTCTTCTGCCTTCTCAGGTCTACAGCCAGTGAAAAATTTTTTTCAGTAATTGTGAATTTTTCAGAAAACAACATAAAAATGCCCCGGACATAAAAAAAATAGTATGAGTTCTTTTTTTGTTGTTGTTGTTGTTGTTTTTATTCAAAACAGGCTGCTTTGATTCAGTGAGGACTATTTGACTTAAAGTTTTTAGCATTCAAAATTTGTATTGGTATAACTCTTAGGTATTTTGGCCATTGTGCAGTCCAGAATGCTAACTCTTTTCGAGGAGGGAGCGGCTGGGACAACCAGAAAGATCAGTCATTAGATCTGAAATAGCCAAGTCTAAATTTTCCTCAGAAACACTGGTGAGAGCACAGTATGACAATCATGTTTTCCAGGATCAATGCCAACTTAAGCATCCCTTTCCCTGCCTGCAGCTACTCATGAACCAGATGGGAAAACTTTTTAAAAAATGAACTAATTTCTAGGATAAGGTTCTCATTCTCTCTATGTGAACACAAGGGAGGGGGCAGGTGCAGGGGCAGAAGTGAGCTGCTGAGCACAGAAGGAGGGTTAGTCGGTATGGTTTAAGGCAGCTTTTTTTTCTTCATGAAAGAAATTCACACTGAAATTTGGTTTAAAGCTCTTGCTGGTTTTAAATGAGCAGGAGCTTCATGTTGTAGAAGTGATTTATGGGCGGAAACACACAAAACACTAGAAGTACTTTTACATTGCTATTAATCCATAAATTATTTTGTTTCTGTGTGACTGCAACCCACTTCCCAGGAAAAACAAAATGAGGTTCACATAGCCTTGAGGAGCAAATACGTAGCAAAGTGAACATGTGTTAAATTGTCAGCAGTTCAGGTGTAGGCCACAAAATAGAGAGCTAATAGAGAGAGACTGCCATGAAAAGAAGGCTGAGGTCTTACATCTTCAACTGCTGTATGTCAACATGGTTCAATTAATTTCAGGGGAGCAGTTCCAAATTATACTGATTGAGTACCTGTCCTGACAGAAACATACAGCTGAATTATTTTCCATTATAGATGCCAGGCAATGATTATGAGTGAATTCACTTGCATAAAACTGCTGAACTTTTTAGTAATTTTCCTGAATATTTAGGTTAAACAACATCTTAGGCTAATCTTAAAATCTACTTGAAGGTGTTTTAAAGTATTTAAAGATTAAAGGATGTTTAATTGCCATTCACTGTAAGTATAAACTGAACAAAGACCTAAATTGAGTAACACAACTTGATGCTTCTAAAAAATTATATTTAAGATGGTGTAGAAGGGAGAGATGTAAATAATAAATACACTTAGCTAATTTTCATGTAGAGGGTTAATTTCTGTATGTATCCCAGAGCAAACTGTGTAGAGTCAGCATGTTCTGTCTTTGTCAGCATCTATATCACTGGGGACAGAAGGCTGACCACATTTTCTTAATTATACCAAAGACTTTTGTGATGATTTAAAGCATCGCTCTGTAGATGAGTCAGAGGGAAAATTGACAATAGTGATGGATATTCTTTATATTTATGCAGTTCCATGCTAAACTCCTTTTGGGTCTCAGAATCAGGATATTGCTGTTAGGCTGACATCTTAATCAGCAGCCAGTGTCTGCTCCCTTAAGCAAATGTCCCCAAAAACTCAGCAGAGCACAGATCCATCAGCTGAAGGAATCAATGCTCTAGAAGTCAAGCCCATCTTTCACCAACCACGTTAGCTTCATAGACTTCACTATCATCTGATAGTCTCAAGTTCATATAATCAGGTGCTCTCTGTAAGATATCTGCTGTACTCTGAAGAGGCCACACAGAGCACTTGGGCATAAAATGGAAAGAAATAGCAAAAGAATGAGTTTGTATGTGCTTCTATTTAGGCATCTCTTGCTCTGAGCATGGGATAAAAATGTATGGTTTTATTCTGTGTCTCCAGTAGGCTGTGCCTGACTAGAATCATCATCCTACTTTGCAATACTTTGGGGATGCCACATCACAGAGCCCAAATTTTAAGGCTCAAGTTCATGTTGGCTCCAGCTGCCCAAAGAAAAGTGTACAGTCTGCCAGTTTACAGTATTTTTCTTACTCTCCTGATTTTATACTTGTGCACTTAGTCTTCTCTATGTAGCTAAGTTTCCTGTTTAACATGTGATTCAAAATGAATAGCAGATACCCTCCAAGAAATGTTTCCAGAAGTTCCAGGCAGACTCAGAAGAGAGCGGATGTTTCCATGTAGCAGCAGCTACATTTGTTATTATTACAATGCCTGGGAAATGGTGAATAGTGTGTTAGACTGATCACTGATGAGTAACTTTCCACCAGTGCTTTGAGACAATCCATATGAATACTGATTCAGTGATTCAACAGTTATAAGCCAGAAGTGACAGGGATAACACCAACAAACTGATCTGGTTTTTAATCATTAGCCAGAAGAAGTTAAGTTGATATAATAATTAGGCCTTAAAGACTGAGAATTGTATAGGTGGCTTTCAGCCTTAGTTCTTCCAATGTTCCTTTTCCTTGGCTGGCACTCTTGTGGATAAGAACTTCTTAAGTCAGGAGTGATATCACTCTTCAGCACCACTGAATTTATTGACACAACTAGAGCTGTTTGCAGCACCTCCTATCTCAGCAGTGGAAAACTTAGGGTCAACTACCATACTTTTCTTCTTTTGTGTGTTTGCAATGTAGCATAGTCTTACTAGGAACATCCCACCCTCCTAGATACTCAGGTGATTCCTGATTTGAATTTTTATTTTGCTGTTATGCTGCCACAGAAGAATGTCATTAGTAGAAAATTATGTGACAAAAGATAAACCTCAATGACCTGAAAGAGCAATTCCATTCTTTTGTGTACTCGGGCCATTCCTCTCTTTAATACAATTACTGATGTCATCCCATGAGTGTGCATGACACATTAAAAATAGAGAAGATGACAATTTGCCCATTAACTAGCCAAGGAGAAACTCATAATTGCATGACTAAAAATGTCAGCTCATCAAATTGTGACCTGTATGGTTGCAATCGCTGAACAAAATCCCAGTGGTGTTAGTGGGGTGTATCATTGGACGTTTCAGCCTTGCCATAGCTGCTTCCTATGGTGCTGCAGGACGGAGAGGTGCTGAGGCATACAGTGCTGTGGGTGCAGATTCTGTAGATACACTGCTATCTCTGAGCCCATGACAGACTGTTAGTACAGGCTGGAAGAGATCCAGGTTTTTCTGATTCCTTGCCTTTAACCAAAGGATTAAAATGTCTTTTTAAATAATAGCAGCAAATCATTGTGGGTGGCTGTGAAAGGAGACAGATGACAGTAAATGCTGGGTAGGCAGTTCTGCTCCTGGGAGAACACTGTTCTCTGGAAGAGTTTATCAGAAAGCCTGTTTTTATATATTTTTTGTCAGCTATGTGGTTTTTTGTTTGTGCTAAGCTTTCAGGCAATCATCCCACATATTTAGATTTTCAGTTATAGTCCTTCTTTGCTCTTATTTTTGATGTGTTTAATAAAATGCAGGTCCAGTAACACTACTGGAATCAATTACATTTTGCTAGAGAACTAGTAGCAACAACATTTGCAAAAGATTCTTCATACCACAGACTTCTTTTGTGCTTATTCTTGCTTTCTCTCTCTGCCCTACACAGTAATTTCTCCATGCATTGCTGCACTGTGGTGCAGTTCAGGCAGAGAGCTATAGCTGGGTGGACTGATGGCCCTTTAGGGAAAAGAGGGAGCCACATGCTCGAATCACCTCCACCTGAAGCCAAGAGAGAGTATGTGGTGGGTCCTGGCCCAGCCTGGCTTGTTGAGTTGCGTCATTCTGGTTGCTCTAGAAAGGCACTGCTGGAGCCAGACACTGGCCAGGCAGAGGCAGGCTCCCTTGAGCCATGCCCTGTGTTGTACTGATGGTACTGCCTTGTGAAGGCACCTGAGATCTCTGGAGAGGAACAGATGATGGACTTGAGGACTGTCTCCCTCTCCAGCTGCTGCTGTTCCGTGATTCTACAGGGAACCTAGCTTAGCTGTCTAAATCACCATTCTGGATCAGGATTTCCACTGCCTGCATTAACTGGGAAAGTAGACTGAAACCCATAATCTTTTGAGGCTTCCATTTCCAATTATACAATATCAGGACTCAATAAAGCATAAAGTCTTAAAGGTCTTTGAATGAACCACGTAAGTATAAAAAGTTGATAGTTTGAGTTAAGCAGTTCTCCTTTTATAGTTCCAGAAAATTCAATTACATTTAAAAGTACAATAATTGAAGGGGGTAGGGAAGAAGAAGGGGTCATCCAAAGTTTCTGAACTGAAATATTTAGCTTATGTTTTGGGTAAATAGCTGTGTCAGTGTTTGCAGTCTGTCAATGTATTGAATTTGGTCTGATTCATGAAGAGAAAGTTCATTAACTAGAAATAACTTGCACTGTATAACAGCATAAAAAGTATTACAAGCATGATCAGACTGCCACTTCATAAATCACAGAAAAATCTGTACAGGCATATGGGTGAAGTATTTGCGAATTATATGGTGAGCGTAAATCTCTGGGGTTTTTATAAATGGTCACTGCAGTTTGTACTGAAGCAAAAGTTATCGTTAAGGTTAAACTTCAGTAGCTTTATGTGATACCCCAGGCTCTCTGGTGCCTTGGTTACGTTTTTCGGTGAATGGGGGCACTTGTTAAAAGGCTGACGTGGCAGTAGAGTGAGGGGGCTGTTTGTGCTGACAGTGTGCGAGCTGGTCTAAGCACAAGGAACAAACAAGGTGCCTGTGCTGCGTGGCACACAGGCCATTCCAGCTACATGATGGTGATGGCACATCACAGCCTCTGGTACCTGAGTTTGTTACTCTGCAAGACTTTCTGTCATTCTCCTAGACATATCATGAAGGATGTATGGTAAAACTGTCTGGAGGCTTGACTGAGGCATATAGAAGTTGCGTGTTCCTTAGTTATACAGATGTACACCTCAGCTCTTCCAGTTATGATGTTCTCCAAGTAGACTGTCATTTGGATTTAGTAACAGCTTCTGTGCCAAATTTTAGGATGTGTATAATGGTAAAAGAAAAGAAAAATATCCTTAATTCAAGCCCTTTGAATGCAGAAAAGACTCCCTTTGACTTCCATGTAATTTCTAGCTAACCTAACTAGACTTATTTTTTAACATGCAGGATCAAAAAATGATCTGTAAAAAAGAGTATACCTCCTATTGAATATCCAGAAATAATTTCTGGTCTTTGATCTTTTCAGCTTTTGGTAATAGTGGAAATTATAGCTGGCATTTTGCAGTGACAAGCTGTAAAGCAAAGAAGAGGGTATAAGTTGTCACGAAGATATAGAGGGAAGTCTAATGAGTAATAGTAATGACATCCTAAGTTTTAATAGCAATTTCTCTGGACTTTTAATCACAGTCATAAAATTATAAATTGCAAAGATAAAAGCAAAAATTCTAATTCTGCAATGCAGCCAAATGGCACAATAGTACAATGAAGAGTGAAGTGATTTATTGCTGCACTGCAAAAAGGCTGACACCTTTTCCAGCTACACAGTCAAAATGCATATTTGAAAAGCAGATTGTTTTCCCTGCACACTATTTTGGTAAAGAAGATGGGACATGACCAAAATCCTGCTGTGGGTCTCATGATCTCTTATAGAGGTTTGACCATTTTTGTTCTCCTTGGAAGAGCTGTGGGTGCTGTGGCTCCAGGGGTCAGTAACTTAGGCCACCACACAGAAAATGGGAAATGGGCTAATTCCATATCTCAGTGAATACCTCAAACAAAACAGACCTGAAGAAAACACAAAATGGGTTCTGAGCCTGTCTGCAATAAAAGTGGGAAATTTGGTCACCCTTGTTAAGAAGCTTGAGATTTTTCCACATATTTCATGGACTGGAGAATTATAAAAGTATTTAGCTTAATCCATGTGTGTCTCTAACATCAGTCAGAAGTAGTTGTACCTAGGTCACAGAAGCCTACATGCTTTGTAGTTTCATCTAGAAAAACATAGGAAACTCAGAATCCAACTTCTTGAAGTTCGAGAGACAAATAAGGAAGTTAGTGTTCTAGATTATTTTACTTTGTTCCTCAGTAGCTTCTTTTTTTTGGAATGTTCTTAATTGAGATACAGAAAAGAATCCTAGCTGGCTTGTGAGATTCTTTTCTGTATAGAGCTATAAATGTGTGAAAAAGGTTTCACTGTTCTAAAAACTGCTGGTTTTGGCCTATGTTGTTTCTGAGTAAGATGGTAGAAGCTTCTTGTGTGGATGATCATAGTTTAATTGGTCTGATTTTGTGTTTGTTTAACAACTTTATAAAGATCAGTAAAATGAGTCATTGAAAAGCATTTACTATGCAAGATGAGTCCAACACCTGAAGGACAAGCTTCTGCCAAAGTCAGGAAGCCAATCCACCACCACTCTTGTTCCTTTTAAAATCAGGGTAGGTATAAAACACAGTCACTTATATAAAACACAAAAAAAATCCATATATGACAAAGAAGAGACTTAGATACACTTTTCTTTGCTGAGAAAATCAGTTTCACAGTAGAGGTCCACTGCTATTTCTGTAAATGTAAAATCTCTGTATCCTACAGAGAACAGTTATTCTTTTTACCCGTCCCTCTACAGTTTGTGTTTCAAAGCTGAAATCCAGGATATTCACTATTGACAGATCAATTGGTGTATTCTTTTCAGTTCACCTCATACACTGCTCTCAAATTCATCTGAAAATGTGAAATAGCCTGTTGAATTTTCCCCTTGATGATACCACAATAGATGTGAAAGAAGAGCCTTCAGCACAAGGCTTCCTTAAGTGTTAACAGATCATGAAAATTGGCAACAACTGTTGTGCTGAGTATCATAACCTGCAAGAGGAGGGCCAGCAATTCCACAGTGATGAGAAGAGAGTGCTTGGTGTTTGAGATGTGGTCACATTTGCCTTTCAAGTAATTTGGGCCTCCATGCCACACTTTTCAGAAGAAGAAAGCTAATGCAGCTGCCTTTGTTAATCAGTCAGTATGACCCAGGCCCTCGGGGAGGCAGGCAAAGGCAGATACATAGTGAGACACACAATCCTTGCTGATTAACAGTGAAAGCTGGTAAAGTTACTCTCTAAGCCTGTCTGGCCCATCAGCTGCAGAAATGTAATTTAGATGATTATCTACATGCCCATTAAACCTTGTGACCCATCACTAGTCTGTTTGAAGTTTGCCTGCTTAAACTCGCTAATAGGAAGAATAGTAGGATTAACTCAGAGGTCATGAAATAAGAGAGCAGCAAAGAAGATGACAAAAGAGCATAGGAAAACTTCCTACTGCATGTATTTGGTAAGGAGAAGGAACTACAGTGCTAGGATCATCTCAGCAGATACTGTTACTTTATGTAGCAAGCAAGCCATCTGGAATTCAGGCAATTTAATCCTTGTGTGTGTGTGTGCGCTTTCAGCCTGTCTTGTTTAGTTGCACAAATAAAACGAACTACCTGTCTGATGAACATTGTCAAGTTAGGTGTTTACTGAGCATAATGCAATATAAAAGAGTGTGGAATGCTGGTGGATGGTGTTTCTGATTTTGGTCAGGACTAGAGTGTGTAGATATAAACAAGAGAAAAAATTAAGTGAATTGCATCAGAGTAGCTGCAGCCAGGTCAGCATCAAGTCCAATCCTGTTCCCTTTAGGATAAGAAGCTCCAGCCATTAGAGATGTTGGCTAACTTGAGGATTATGAATGAAAATCTTACCCAGTGATCTATTTTTATTTGGTCAAATTGAAATAAATAAAAACATTTATAATAATCTGCCTAAATTATTTGCAAAATGCTGCAATGAAAATGGTGACCAGTTAAAACTAAATTTAGAGAGAAAAGATGGGATGCATTGCAGAAAATAGAATGGAATACTTGAATACCTTAGTAAGGGTGACCTAGGGTCTGACTAATTACTGAAAGAAAATGAGCTTGAACTTTAAATGGAGTCTTGAGGGTCATTTACCTACTTCTACATATATTACCACTCTTGAAATGTGTCCTTGCCCTTTTGCTAGTCAGTCATCCTGTTTGCTGAGAAACATTGGGAGTATATCTCACTGTATTTCAAAGAAGAAAAAAACATTCATCTCAAACATGCTATGTTTGGATCCCTAGGTTTTGCAATATCAGATTTCTTAATAAAGGATTATTGTGGTCTATTTTGCAATACTTTTGGTATATTTATTTATTTAGGGTTTTTAATATATTTATGATTAAACATGGTTCTGTTTCTCATTTAATTGTGTTGAATCAAGCATATTTTTCAGTGATCTCAGACTGTTAATTTACATATACAGCTCTGTATGGAAAACAGCAATATGCTACTGGCAGTATTCAGTGATGTAGCAATTAATCTTAAAACCTGAGACTTTTCCCCCAGTGTTTTTAGTATTTTTGTGACTGATAACGTAAACTCAGATACCTGATGCTAATGCCTGTACTTTGTAATAAAATGCATAAACCTTAAAATTCCACTTTAAGCATCAGCTAAAGAGGCCTTGCACGTTAATCTGTTTTAAAAATTTCCAAATTTGTGTCACGCACTTTCCAAAAAGTGTCAGCCACAGTTGGATCTTCAGTGTAAAACTGTCAGTTTTCACATGTTGGCCACACTGGCAGTGGTTCTCACCTTGAAAAGTAGAAAAGTTTTAGGAGGGAAACAAACTTCTGTTGCTGATCATAAGTCTTCCATTGAGTGGCATGTACTCAGCTGTTTGCAACCGGACTGCTTCAGAGGACAGAAGTTATTCATAAATCTCATTCCATTGGTGTTGTCTGAAAAATAAAGTAGATGCCAGTATCGGCTGGGAAGCCTTTAGAAAACAGATCAAAGGCTTCTGGAGTTTATTTAAGAAGGAGCAGTTGTGAGTGGCTTAATGTCTGAGTATGGCATGAAAAGTGAAACAAGCCATGACAGTGAACCACCATATGCAGGAGTCCTTTGGACTTCAGTAAAGAATTTGAGTAATATGTGGTACAGGTGGACTGTTGTCTCGGCCTGTCATTCTGTTTTTCTTGTGTCTCTAAGGCATTGCCTCCTCTGTCTAACCCCATTGAAAAGGGGAAAATTTCTTCTGAAAGTCATTGCAGAATAAAGCCGCCTTCCCTTACACAGTGCCTGCTAAAGAGATGCTGTCTTCTCTAGGGCATTTGGTTTAAAGGTCTGTGATTATGGCTAATTCGCTTAACCTGTGGCCAGTATTCTGGCCAGCATCTTTCCTTTAATGACATGAAGCTGTGTCAGACAAGATTTGGGCTGGATATTAGGAGAAGGTTTTTCATCCAGAGGGTGTTTGGGCCCTGGAACAGGCTCTCCAGGGAAGTGGTCACAGCACCAGCCTGACAGAATTCAGGAAGTGTTTGGACAAAGCTCTCAGAGACAGGATGTGGCTCTTGGGCCTGTCCTGGCAGAGCCAGTAGCTGAACTTAATGATCCTTATGTGTCTCTTCTGGAGAGATAACTCTGGACATTCTATGAATCTATGATTTGAGAGTTTCTGAATGAAACCAGTTTCAGGTGTAAGAAAGTGTATATTTTTCCATTAGAATTGTTTATCTTATGTTTGCTCCTCATTGTCTTTGTGGTGGATTGACCCAGGCTTGACCCAGGTCCACCAAAGCCACTCTATCACTCCCCTTCTCAATTTGGCAGGGGAGAAAAATATGATGAAAGGTTTGTGGGCTGAGATAAGGTCAGGGAGAGGTCACTGATAACTGTCATTGGAAAAACAGACTTGACTTAGGGAAATTAGTTGAATTTATTACCAATCAAAATCAGAGTAGGATAATGAGAAGTAAAACAAACCTTAAAAACGCATTTCTTCCCACCTTTCCCTTCTTCCCTGGGTTTAGCTTTGTTCTTGATTCTCTACCTCCTCCCCACCAGTGCTGCAGGGAGATGGGGAATGGAGGTTATGGCCAGTTCATCGCATGTTGTTTCTGCTGCTGCTTCCTCTTCAGGGAGAGGAGTCCTTGCTGCTGCTCCATCATGACATCTTTCCCACAGGAGACAGTCCTCCTCAAACTTCTCCAGAGTGTGAGCCCTTCCCCAGACTGCAGTTTTTCATTAACTGCTCTGGCATGTGTCCCTTTCCACAGGGTGCAGTCCTTCTGGAACAGACTGCTCCAACATGGGTCCCTGTGCAATCACAAGTCCGGCCAGCAAACCTACTCCAGCACGGACTGCTCCCTACAGGTTCTCAGGTCCCTGCCAGGAGCCTGCTGCAGCACAGGCTTCCCACAGTGTCCTCTCTGGATCCACCTGCTCCAGCCTGGAGTTCCTCCATGGGCTGTGGGGGGATTTTTGCTCCACCATGGACCTCCGCAGTCTGCAGGAGCACAGCCTGTCACACCGTGGTCTGCACCATGTTTTGCATGGGAACCCCTGCTCTAGCCCCTGGAGCACATCCTCTCCCTCCTTCTCCCCTGACTTTGGTGTCTGCATATTCAGCTGACATATCCTCACTGTTCTCTTCACTGATCACAATTACTTCTGCACAATAAATGTTTTGTATTCTGTATTATCCCAGAGGCACTACCACCACATCTGATTGATTCAGTCTTGACCAGCAGCTGTTCCATCCTGGATCTAGTTGGCATTGCCTCTGTTGGACATGGAGGAACCTTCTGGCAGCTTCTCACAGAAACCACCCCTATAGCTCCCCCCAAGACTAAAATCTTGCCATGCAAACCCACTACAGTCCTGTAGAATGCCTTGATTTATAAAATACCTTGGGACAGCTGCAACGTCTTCCATTCATACTACTAATAGATTGTAATAAAAATAGTGCCTGTGCTTTCCTATGGAAAAAAATCCTGTGTTTTAAGGATTTCACATTTTCTTCTTCCTTCAGACATTCCCTATGTGACTATGTTTTCTTAATGGATGGCACATAAAACAGTGAAAAAACCCTGAAAAAAAAAAACTTAGAAGATCCCAAAATTGCTTAAAATTTAAATAAATGGCTATCCTGGTATCTCAAGGTGGTCCCTGCCCCTTAGGCAGATTTCTCTTTATTGACCTCAGTGGAGTACAAGCCTTTTCCTGGCCCTACCAGGCTCTGCTGGGAGAAGGGGTGAGCAATATTTCCAGTCACTCTGATCTCTTAATTTGAGCTCCCCCAAGGAAAGGAAAAGCTTCAGCAGGGAAGTTCCCAACTATTACATCCTTAGCAATGATATCACTTTAGAAAAGGGTCAAGGAACCTACTAGGAATTGCCATGTGTAAAGGATACAAAGAGAAAGGGAGCAGGTATCAATTGCCACAGTATTCACTTTTTATCAGAAGCTTGGTATCGCATTTTCCTTCAAGCTGCTGGTCCCAAAGAAACTAGGAGTGTGCATATCTTCCAGTTCTGTGTAAGTGCTCAGTATGTTCAAAATCATTTTTACTCCTTAATGCATCCAAGTGACCCTAGATACCTGTGATTTGTAATTGTACCAAACCCGGAAGACCCAGAATATTGCTGGCTGGTCACCTGATGGGGTAAGGTGATTTCCATGACCTCTTGTTGCTGTATGGACTTTTTTCTATGAAGTATGTTGTCATAACTCCAAAACCCTGCTGATATACTCCTCCTAACTGTCCCCATTCTGCTATACCATTTCTGATCCAACAGCCTGTTTTTCATATTATTGTGCTACAGATATAAATCAGAAAAAGATATTGGGAAAAAACTCCTCGAGGGATTGTCTTATTTTAATCAAAACTAAAACATTCCTAAGAAAACTTATTGTGCAACATGCCATAATATTTTTTTCAAGAGATTAAATGCTTGACAGAAAAGTTGCACAATTTTAATTTAGTGGTGCTTTTGGGGGGCTTTTTAAAAGCAGATGTTTAACACTTCAGAATTTTATTGTGAGAGAGTGTGGATTTTCTGGAAATTGGTTATGATAGCAAAAAAAATCTCTAAGAGCTGCCAAAGAAATTTTAGACAAAAGGGAATGCTAATAGAATGCAGGAACTAAACAACAATATGGTAAGAGCAAAAAGACAGAAAATACTTCAGGGACCTCTAATCTCCATGGCTTGATGAAGCTTCAGAGGCAAAACATGAAGATCTAGTGGATTTTTCTGCAAAGTGGTGTGCACACCTAACTTCCCACAGTGGACATTTCCACTGAAGTCTGTGGGATAACTTGTTCTGAATAATACCATATGTCTCCATCTTTTCAGGCACAAAGTCTTAAGCTATATTTATTAGGTCTGGGCAGTGTACAGTTTTATCCATGTTCACATTTCTCCAGGACAGTCATTACTTATTTATTCCTAAAACAGAAGCATATTTGTAGTATCTATCAATGCTCCTAACTTTTGTCTCCCAAGTCTTTTTGCTCTTTTGCATGATGACATGCTTTGATAACTATGAAAAATAACCCTGTTTCTTTTCTATGAAAGAATAAATTATCTGTTTAAGTTTTTTAATCTGCTAGAATAATCAACCAAGAACTGACCAAGAAAGAATATAGCTTCTTATTCCTTTTAAAAATTATTTCTATCTTTCTTCCTGTTTATGTGTTCATCAGTAACATTTGGGTTTTTTGGGCATGCTTGTGGAAAAATACCTGTTGGGGCCACCATCAATGTCCCTTTCAAAATGAAAAACTATAAAAATTAAAAATTCTAGTCTTTCTTATCTGGTAATGTAATGGAGTTTGGTCAAATTTTGGGGGGGAAACAGGTCAAAGACATGAAATTTTGGAAATCCTCAAGTGGATTTAGAATTTGTGTCTCGATTCCCCTTGGGCCAGAGCCTTGGCAAGTAGGGGAAGTAATCAAAGGAGAGGGAGAAAATTTAATTGTAAGTTTTGTGCTGGAGTGACTGATCTTTTATTTTATTAGCATCATACTTGGGTAACTCTTCAGACCTCAAATTTTCATATTTTCCACTCATTTAGCAACAGAGTATTCAACTGGCTATAAGTTCCTTGCACGTACCTTTACAATTTCTCCATAAAAGCATTTTATCAGCAGTAATAAATCAAATGTTTTCAAGTATTCTATAGCTGCTTTACTAAAAACTAAAAATATATACAAATAATGTTTTACCTGATCAAGAGCTAATTTAAACATTTTTAAAATTTTTAATAGTAAAATACAATGAAAGATTACACAGTTCATGTTATGTGTTTTGCCAAATATGATTTCATGTTCTTCCTTTTCTAAATTCCCTGGTAAACACAGAGCTTTCATTTGTCAGAAATCTGCAAGATACTACTGTTTAATGTCAATTAAACCCTCTTAAGTATCGCACCAAATCACTGAGCATTTTAGAGGCTGCTGGTGAACAGGACTTTAAGATGCATGTTGCAAAGACACGGTCTGTGAATCCTTGCCTCCAGAGTTTGTTTGGCAGGGTGCTAAGGCTCAGGCCCACTATCTCCTGATAGAGAAAGTGCACTGCAAGCTTTTCTACATCGGCAATTCCCAGTATTGCAAACCCTGAGATACAGATAGAGAGCAGCTGTGTGATAAGCAATGCTACCTGACAAAACCCTTCCCGAGGAAAAGACATCCCTCTTAAAGGTGAAATATAAACAGCAAAAAGAGCATTGTAGATCCCAGTGGGAGAAACTTGTCTTGCTATTAGCAGTTCTTAACTTGCAGTAGTAAGGATAAAATGGCACCTTTTTTTTCTTTTTTCTTTTTTTTTAAATAAATTTTTGCTGAGGGATGAGAAGGCGCCCAACTCACAGAATCCTAACCATCTTTATTTCTGCTTTGAAAAGTACCCTTTTGCACATACTGATATCAGTTGTGCACACAGCTTTGGCCACACATTTCAAGATTTGTACACATGACTAGGATGCATTTTCAAAAGTACTAATAAGTATTCAGATTTTTTTTAAAATGTGTCATGATTAACACATATTTAAATCAACCTGAAAGCAAATTCAGACTGTGAGACACAATGTCTTCAAATGTCCAGCAGAGAATTCAACATTACTGCATTCAATTCTTCTGTGTAAAAAAAGGGGAAGATTATTCTCTTTATTTTACTTCTATTCATGCATTTCTTTTCAGATATATGGCATACTTTATGTTGACATTATAAAGCAGTTTACTGTAATCCATAATAAACCTAGGAGTTTTATCTTAAGCTGTTTTATACTTTTTGCATTTTTTTGTTGCAAATGAGTACTGAGCCTGCATTCAGCTGTTGCTGTGCCAGCCTGGCAGAACCCCATCAAAGTAATTGAAGCTTTGTAGTGGAATACAGACTGTAGGGTTGTACATTTTGCAAAGCATCTGGAAACTTTGGTGGATCAGTGCCAAACCCATAACTCATTGTTATTGCCTTCATTATGTGATGATTTTATGACCTATAATATTCGATTTTCTTAACAGCACTCTTTTAAATGCAAATGCCTGGGAAATGATATATTTCTGTCTCTTACCTTTCTCCATTGCTAGCCTGGGTAAGGTCTCTCATATTGGAGACCAGGTGAGATGCATTTGTTTTATGAGTGCTTGATTATGACAAACTTTTAGCACCTTACCTAAACAGTTTAGGCATCTGAGTCAGCTTCCAAGACAGGACTGAGGGCATCATAATACATCTGATCTTAAATCAGAAAACAACATGAAGGACAGAACCATTCATTCACTGTGTGAAAGACTGATATAGTCTCCTTAGTAATATAATTTTCCTGGGAGCATCAGAGTTCCCATTTGAAATGAGCACATCAGAAAAATGGAGCGAAACAAGTTGAGTTTCTTGTTTTATACCTCTGACTGTCTTTAGAAGTATCAAGAAATGTAACAGATATTTGCTGCTTTGAATATTTGCAGTGTTAACCCTAGGTTTGAGACAGGATCATTTATTTTTATTTGACCGGTGGGTTTTTCTACTTAGGGTTTCAGAAATCACTGAATTTCACATTTGAATTATTGTATATAACTAAACATTCTTTTTTAAAAAATGGGCTAAAGCATAGTGGTTCAACAGAAGGCATTAAATACTTCTGTTGTAGTCTTCGCAAATTCTACCATAAAATAGGAATAATTTCTTTGGAAGTTAGTTGATGCATATGTTAATTAGGTTCAGAGATACGGATTCCTTGTCTGTTTTTGCTTTCAGTTTTTCTACCCCTAGTTTGATTCTCTGATGTCCAAAGAGGCTTCTTTTGAAGGCTGGTTCAGCATACTGGAATTGAAGCAATTTAGTGAGTTTTTCCTAAAACGAACCTTCAATCCAGAATGTCCTCTTGCTTCCTCCAGTTTTACCCCAAAATTAAAAAAGAACGTAACTCCTTGTTTCTTTTTCTTCTGCCTCCAACTCAGTTGTGCCCTATCTTCCTCATTCTTAATGATCTCCTCCTGTTGTTCTCAATCTGCTCCAGGTTCTTCCATCTGTGTGACAAAAAAAGATAGATTATTCCTCAGAAAGCTCTTTTCGCTGGTGGGAGGGAATAATTTGCTTCCTGGAAAATTGTTTCATTGGTGATATGCCATTAATGAGGTGAGGTTCAGCTTTTTTCGATGGATGCACTGTGGATGATGGATCCTCCTCCTGACTGGCTTTGTCCTTCATAAGAAGTGCAACACCACCTTAAATAATTGTCCTGCTGATGGTCTTATTGATTTCTTCTGAGTCATATTCCAATGATCATCCTCTATCAAAATATCTGACTAGTCCATTTTCAGATAAGCTTTCTGTTACTGATTTATGGAATTCTCCACGGTTCCAAATCAGTATAGTTGTACTAAGGCAACTGTGTTTGCAATTTGATGTCTTATATGGTTTGATGATGGATTGATGTACAAAAAGATGGTTTTCTGTCACCTTAAATACCGTGCAAACCTAATTTTCCATTCAAGAAAAAAAAATCCACTCATTTGGGATTTTATCCAAGACTAAATATTTGCACCTGGAAGGTTGTGTTTTGGTCCCTGCTGCACAGAGAGGACACGGACAGATGGAGAGGGTCCAGCACAAAGATGATCAAAGGACTGGGAAGGCTGCCAGATGAGGCTGCCAGATGAAGCTGCTGGCTTTGTTCAGTCTTGAGAAAAGAAGACTTAGGGGAGACTTTATCACCCTGTTCAGTATTTGAAGGGTGGAAGAAGATGGAGACTCCCTTTTTACAAGGAGTTACATGGAAAAGATGAGGGGTAAGGATAGAAATTACTCTGGGGGAGATTCCATTTGGACACAGAAGGAATATTTTTCACAATGAGGTCAGCCATTGAAAAAAACTGCAAAGAAAAGTGGGGGATTGCCCAATGCTGGGCACCTAAGATTCAGTGGACCCAGGATGCTGGGTAATTTTGTCTAGATTGTGCTTTTGACAAAGAAGGGGGACCAGTGATTCTTGAGGACCCTTCCAACTTTGTATTCTCTGTTTTTATGGTTCTATGGCGATTCAGATTGAGACTCCAAGAATGAACATCATACAAAATTGGACTGAGAAAGCTAATTCCAGAGCAGGTTTAAACGTTGGACTGGGACATCTTTGGCTAGAGGTGTGTTAACCAACGGGTGGGGTGCACCACGTCTCGGCTGTATGGCTTTCAGTTGCTGCTGATTAGCTGTGCGGAACTGCTTCCACAGCAAACATGCTATCACTTCTTGTAGAAATGCTCCTACACTGTTTCAAAATAAAATTTACTGCATTTGTCTGTTTCAACCTAAATTATTCTGAGGCTGAGGTGTACAGTCCATGAAAATTAGTTGAGTGTCAAGACTGTTGGGAATGCCTCAGCTCCATGGATTACTTCTCATCAATAGTAATTCCATCCCGTAGTATGTCTTTTCTGTAATTCCTGTACATAGGAATCACAGGTGAGTTTTCTCACCTCCTTTGTATGTGCGTCCAAGAAGGAAAGCAGGGAATATTTCCACTGCATCGAGCAAAATTTCATCTATCTTTGAAGGTCTGAGTGGACTGTAGCCCTTCCGGTCTGCTAAATCCCCCAAATAGGACCGTGTGCCTGCCAGCTGGCAATCAGACGGACCAGGGAGCAGAACTCGTTAGCAGGGACTGGTTGTATTTGGAGATTGCTCTCGCTGTGTACATATCCCACACATAGCTACAGCTACATTTCAACTTCAGGACCTTTGGCAACATGAGGCAGAAGCACTGGCTGCCAAGTCAGGCTGCAACTCCCCACTCAGCAAGTTAGAAGCTGTGTCAAAATTGCCTTCCTGTGAAGCTAAGTACGATACAAGTTGTGTCCTACTACTCTCGTACAAGTCAGTCTACCTGAGAAAGGGGAACACATTCACTAGTCTTGTCTTTTTAAACAGTTGTGTTTACAGTTTTGCAAACAACGGTTTATTTTCATCACATTCAAATAAAAAACTCCTAATCTTGTTTCTCTGGTATTGCTCTGACATTTTGAAGGATAAAGTTGATAAGGGTCCAAAGGATGCAATGTACTCCTTCATATCATATTTAATCAAAAATTCCACTCGGAAGAATTGCTTGATCATCTTCTCATAAAAGTAACTAGAGTTAGTAATCAGTATCTTTTAATTAATATTTTTAATAGTTTTAATTGAAATGACCATAAATAACCTCAAGTTTTCTGTTAGCAGACCTCTTGGTTTAGAATTCTGGATTCACTTTTTGCTGAACCCTTGTGCTTGAAGGAAGAGCCTTCATGCCAGAGTCTCTTCTGTATTGCAGTCTTTTAAATTAACTTTATACTTGCAAATCTCCAGGGAATTGCTATTTGCCCTGTGAATTAATTCCTTTCTACTAATGGTTAGTTAAAGATTCATCTATGAAACAAGGGAAGTCGTATAAAGAAGAAACAATAGATGTGAAACAGATATTTGGCGAAGAACATTAGCGCTCATTCTTTTTGCCAGTTGCTTTCCCTTAGTGTTTAATGAGTGAAAGATTATGTGGCTTCTCACAGACTCTTTAGCTATGTTATGGAATGCCCTTTACTGGAAGACTTTAAGTGAGATTAGTAAAACTGCTGGTACACTTGATCTTGCCTCAGTATGGGAAGATGAACTAAATGACCCTGGGATTTTCTTTGCTGATGGGTTTCTGTCCTGTTTTGGCATTCAGGATTCTCACAACTCAGACTTTTTCCTGTAAAAAGCTGTGCTATGCTACATTTAATTAGCCTAAACTGGAAATAAAGCATAATTTCTAATTATTTTATCAATTTATTTTTCTCCTATCTGAGTTTAAGAACTTTCCCTTCAGTTTTAAAGAACTGAAACAAGAGAGAAGCATAATTTAGAGGCTTTTATTTGCAGAAATCTTGCTCACAGATGCTTTGCTCTGTAAATTAAAGGTCAAGAGGGTTTTAAACCAGGACGATCCTTGCCAACAATTCAATTTCGGAAGCAATTATTTGTAGCTAATCTGGTTTGGGAATGGATGCCATCATTAGAGCAAGGAGACTTTTCCCTTGATTTTGACCCAGTAAACATTCTGGGATGAAGCTGTGTAACTATACAGACGGGCATTAGGAAAATGAAGGAAGAGTTTGAGAAAGTCAATCTCTGAATTGAAGGCAAACTAATGATTTCAACTCAATTTGAAGCTGAGAATAAAGACTTCATTTATGATTGCTGAAGATTTAGGAGGTTTTTGGAGGTCAAGAGAACTGGGGTGTTATGATTTACATAAAAGTATAAAAGCAAGAATTACTTTAATCCATCATTCAAAGCAAGCTATTATGTCTAGCTAGTTTAAATTTTAAAATTGTGATGTAGTAGGAAACAAAGACATTTTCAGACATGTTTTACTTGCTAGATAGGTAATCTCCAACTATATATTGCTGCTCTGATGCATTTACAGAAATTCAGCATGATCACTAAAAATTAAATTTCCTAGGAAACTTTTTCTAGATATTGGCTTCATAAAACCAAATTGAACAGGTAGACTATTTTTTTAATGACTTTTTTGATCTGAAGAAAGCTGCTTTGTGCGGTTATGAGAAGTGATCTATGGTCACAGCAGGTAAACTTGTAATATAACTTCATTTTTGCAGCATATTCATAGGAAAATTTTAACATTTTATCTGCATTTCTGGTCAGCTGCACATGATGAAGAAAAAGCATTAATAATTTTCCTGGTTTTCCCTCTGATATTGCTGGTAATTCCAACAGAAAGGAAGATGCACTTGCTAAACAAATGTGGCTAAATTGTGTTTCAGCTGCACAGTTTCTATTGTGTCTCTTGTTCGAGTCCAGTGGAATGGCCAGTGTCCAAGGACACAAAAAGACAGAAAACATCTGCCGCAACATAAATATAGAAAACAACTCTGGGAGACATTTGTGTCTGTTAGCATCAGCTGTGGGACATTTGTTAAACTTAACGCTAAGTTCTAGTGTTGTGAACAAAGCCAAAGTATCTAAAACCCTGCTCTTTGGAAGGAGCAGAGCAGAAACAGGACAGAAATGAAGCAGCAAAAAACAAACCAAACCAACCAATCAACCAAACAAAAAAAAAAAAATCCCCTCCAAAATCCCAGATACAAAAAGAAGATCTGTGATCACATGTAAATATGGAAAAAAATACTTTGAAATTTTTAAAATGATGCTACACCCAGATGCCAGAAGAGCTGAACATATCTTGTCAAAAGGTAAAATAATTTATTAGCTTCAGGATCTATCCGGGTGTTTCTGAAGAGAAAATTGGAAATGTGATTGCATAGACATCATTAGGTGGGACTCTGTTACGCTGCCTTTGGGATTTCCTCTTTTAACACAGCATTCCAGATTTTCCCAAAATCCACTGCACTCGGCCAACGCTTGAATCCAATGGAGGAATGCCTCCTTTCTGAAAATGAAGGTTTGCGGGAAGAACAGACACAGAGCAACAGCTCTCATTTAAGTTTACACCTCTGGCTCCCATCTTTGCCATAAAGGTCTTTTGTAAATATGCTTCAGATCACAAGATGTTTCATCTTGGGGCAAGGTGAGAAGGATGTCGTGTCACCACAGCACCTGAAGAAAAGAATAAAAAATCTTCCTTCATTTAGAAAACCCCTCCGTGTTCCATACATTTGTGGAGCTGCAGAAATTTGATTACATAATCAAGAGCCCTCAAGTATTTACAAAATTCTGAGATGCGTTCATGTTGCCATCCATATCAGTGGCACATATTCTACTGTCAGCACCTGGAGTCTTTCAGGACTTAATTAGGACTCTATTAGGACTTAATTAGTCTACTAGACTAATAGACTGATTAGGTCTTCTGCTCATTGGTGCAATGAAAGCTATGTACGTTTGCCTTAATCGATTTTCTTATCTCTTTAGCAAATGCAGCATCTCGTGTGCTTACTGTGGATTTGGATCATTTATTGCAACACCTTTTTGTCTGAGTGGAAAAAGGATTGTAAATTTTATATTAAATTAGATATGAACTAATTGTGGAACCTACTCTTGAGGGGGATTTTGAGGTGATGTGGATGGGCCCAGTGCTGTCCTTTTCACAGGTTCTCTCTTCATTCAGGACTGTGGTTCCAAGATTCGCCCGGAGGAGTCCTGCGGCTTGCAGCCTCTCTCTCCTGAATACCTCTCAGCAATTTCACAGACAGTGGTTAAGACCTGTGAAGCTGGAGACACAAAAGGTTTGTACTTTATCCCCCCCCCTTTTTTTTTTCTGAAAATTTACTAATTAATCAAAGTAAAATTAGAAACAATATTAACTCTTTGCTACAGCATGCATTCACCTACGCACAATAAATTGAACAAATCGCTTATAACAATAATCGCTTATTGATTTTTAAAATCAGGTTAATTTATGTGAGTTTTTTTGTTTAATAATCTTCTAATCAGTAATCCACCGCTGCATGTGTTATTGTCACATAGTCTTTAAAAAGGCATTGAAATATTCCATCAAAACTACTTAGAATAAACATGCTTTATCCTAAGTAGAAGGGTTTTTCTACTCAAAATAAAAATTAACTGGAGAAAAAGAACACAACCCTTCAATCCATTTGAATTTTATATTTCCACTGCTATATTAGAAGCACAAAACTAATTTTTAATTTTACATATATTTATATCTGCCCCTCTTATAATCAATAAATGAAAATTGGAATAAACTACAGATGAAGTTTCTTTCCTTCATGTTTACATCATGGAATTACATTATGGCTTTGAAAAATCTTTTTTTTTTTAGAAGTTCTGCTTTGATTCACATCCAGCTTGAACCAGGCTATCCATATCAAAATAGTTTTTACTATTTCTTTTTTTTTGTAAATACAGCTAAAACAAAAATGAAAATATTTCTATAGCCTATTCACAGAGGCTTTGAAAAAAGATCTTTTAAAAAAGTTTTTTAAAGACCTTATGGCACCAAATAAACACCAAATACAAAAGTAAACTAGTAATAAAACAGCAAACAGATCAATTAGCACCAGTGTAGGTTAAATATTTAGATTTTGAATTATCAAGCTAGAATACTATTTTCTCTTTATATGAATGATTGTTTGGCATTATAGAAAAAGCTGTTTTTAAATTTGAAAGCAAAATATGTATAATTGTGGCGATGACAATGGAAAAGGATAAATAAAAAAAGAAGAGACAAAGAAAACACAAAACTATCAAATTAAGTGTACAGCAGTTATTGGTTAAAACTTTCAATTTTAGGCTAGTATTTTTTCAATTGAAAGCAAACCATCCTAACAAATTATTTTGAAAGTATATTTCTTTTCATGCCATTTAATGAGAACAGTTTCAGGGAGTACTGGCAACGTTTCATCTCATATCTTAAGCAGAAGATTTATGTACGCAACTGATAACTACTCTAACAAGCCAAAAATCCACCTTTCACTCTTCCTGTGGAAGCCTCCTACTTGCAGAGTTGCATTAAAAGTTGGATTGTGCCAGTTATTAATTTGTGAAGAAATGAACGGTTTCTCTTGCTCTCCTTCACTTGCTTGTTGCTGAATTCGCCCTTGCCTGGTAGAGCCAGTGAGGCAGCACCAAATGCTGCCTGATCAAAATGGTGCTGGAAGCTGCTTTATGCCCTGCTAAATTATATAAGTGAGAGAAGACCAGCTAAAAACTGCTACAGAATATCAGCCAAATTTCCAAACTAATTTTTTTTTTCAATTTCTCACTGCTGTATTATTTTTTATGAGATTCATTTTATCTTTTAACTCAATCCTATTTTTGAAAGTTAAGAATGCATTGACCAACAGTTGGGAAACCGCAACAGGAAAAGTTCATGACAGTTGGATTTAAAATGCATAAATATACATGCACCTTTAAAAAAAATCTATGTAAATATAAAAACAGGAATTATTCTGTTAGCATTAAATGCTAATGCTTCCTAAAAATATGAATTTATCTCCATATATACACATTCCCAAATCTTTTTGCATTTGTCACTAACCTTTAGCATATGCCAAAAATGGCTCTGTGTTTTTTATTCATATACCTAGGGAGCTATTGAACACCAACCAAACTATTTAAAAGAAGCTTTTCAAGAGTTACTTATCACTTTTGGTTGCCAAAGTTTAAACTTTTATTGTTCAGATTTTTTGGCTCCTCAACATTCATTTTATATAGTTCTACTTTTCCAGTTTATTACCTTAAACCAAATCAACTCATAAAAGTATGGGATGTTGAAAAGAAAATTCCATCAAATGAGGGATCTCACATGTTGCAGACGTTGCCAGAACTTTTATATATTTGGGTTGAAAGAAAAAATTACAACATCAGGAAAAAAAATACTGAGTTTTCATATAATTTAAAATATATAGGTCACTGCCTGAAACATCTCTTGGAGCATTTATTAAGATCTCTAAAGTAGTGGCAGGGTCTGAGTCCAGTCTTCAAAGCAACCGTTCCATCCCTGCTCTGTTACTCAAAAAGTCCAAAGCAGTAACAGGTGATTGCATGGCACCTATTGCTGGCTTATCAGAGACCTGGCGCTGTTCCGTCTCCTCCCGAGGCTGCTGGGAAGCTGGGAATGACCATTTGGTCACGGGTTGCAAAGTGAGAGCCAACAGGGAGATCCACGAGTGGCAACAGAAATCCTGGGGGGTCAAAGTATTCCTGGCCCCAGTGATGGCCAGGAGAACACAGCCTGGAACAAGGGACCTCAAAGCCAAGGCAGCATGAATGAGAGACTCACAACAGCCAGCACTGGAAGGCTGCAGCAAGAGAAACTGTCTCAACTCAGCCTCTGGTGTTCCAGTTCAGGAGGGTATTCCTTTGGAAGAGAATTTCCTGCTCCAGAGCCTGAGCTCCTCTTTGTGATTTCAGATAAAGATTCAATTTAACCCTTTGAGAAAAATTCTACATAGGATCTCTCCTAGGGACTGAAGTTCAGATCTCTCACACAAAAATTACCGGGTTACAAGCACGCTGTTTTCCTGTCCTAATGAATTTTGAACTTTCAACTGGTCCTTAACTGAGTAAGGGATATTTCCCCTGACAGCTGCATGATTCAGTTGCAGAAAATGCTGGTTTGAAACTCGTCAAAGCAAGAAGCATGGAGTATCTCTATCTTCCTGCTTGCACTCTCCCACATGGTCCGGAGTGTGGGCCTCTGGCTGTGCTGTGACCTGGGCTGCTTGCCCGGCTCAGCCCCCACGAGGCACCCACACCCACAGGAACAGGGGAAGCTGGATTCTGCCCACTGAGCCCGTGTGCTCAAAGCCAGTGTCCAGGGTTTTGTTTAGGTTCAGTCTGCTGTAATTTTCTCCAAATCATCTACAAGTGCATCTGAGGGTAGTGTGAGTATGTTCTGCACGGGGAAGAAACAGGGCCAGCAGTGCAGGGTACACAGGAACTGGGATTGCTCGGTCGTGGCACTGTGCGATGTCTTCGTCCCTTAGATGTACCCGTGCGGGCTCCCATACAAAAACATCCTTGATGATTTTATTTAGAAGCACTTCTTTATCTGCTAAGATGACTCACCCTGCTTCTTACCAAAACACGCTCACTTGGAGTTTTGCCTGAGTGCAAGCACAGGCTGCCTCCCTGGAAATTCCCTTGCTCCTGAGTTATCAGCTGACTCTCCCAAGGCCACTGGGATCCTTCAGGCTTTCTTTGCCAGCCTTCCCCTCAGTCCCTGGCCAGGTGAAATGTCAAGAGGCAGCCTTGGGTTTTTTTGCTGTGGCTTCCTGTGCAGCAGCAATCCCTCAGATGCAGCTGGCTGCTGAGCTGCTGCCTGCCAGCGCCGCTGGGGACAGACTCCAAGGCCACGTCTGATCTCCAAACGTTTGACTTTGGCCTGTTTTCTGGGCTGTGGTGAGGAACCCGTCTGTGGCAAAAAGGCCCGATAGCGCTGACACAAGGATCTTAGGCCTCTGCATTCTTTGTGTAATGCCTTTAATAAGACAAAAGTAGGTTTTGCCAGCAGTTACATAGGCACTGGGAGATACTGTCAGTGCTGTGGACTTAGCAGAGACAGAAAAAGTGTTACTTTTGTTCATTCGAATACAAAGGCAACTCAGAAGTTTTCTATCTTCCTTCAGAAATTAAATCACTCAAGCTTCTAGTAGGATTTTGGAAAGGAATAGTTTTCAAAAACCAAAATAACAAAACCATTTAACCTCGGATAAGGGACTACTAAAACCCACTGATTTTTAGTAATTCCACTTTGTGCTCCTAATCTTCAGAATAATTTCTGTAAATAAGATCAGGCTCTAATAAATCACCTATGTTATTCATTAAACCTTACTGTCATCTTCTCAAATGCATTTGTATAGCCTGAGGCACTGCTCTGAATTCTCACAAATTCAAAGAAAATTAGTGTTTTGGAAAGAAAGTCCTAATCTTCCTTCATTTTTATATCAATTGCTCTCAGCCATACACCCAACCTCTAGATGCTTCATTTTATATGAGAATTAATCTTCAGGTATGTCTGAATGTGAATGTTTTCTTTGTCCATTCACTCTTCTCACCCATTTTCTCTTTCTCATATTCCTTCTTTTGAGAAAGGAATGAGCTGCTACAAAAAAGGCAACACAGGCTAAGAAATGAACGCACAAATGGCTGTCAAACTTGAGCATTCGCAGCTCTTTCAGGGAAAGAAAAACGTCCCACCCCAGCTAAATTAAAGGAAATAGTCTCTTCAAATGGTTGGAGGGCATTTAATTTAGGGAAATCTCCCTTATGAGGTTTTTTTTTACTCATACATGAGTAAAATACTCAAAAATATCTTATTTCCCGTGCAATTCAGAAGAATACAGAGAAGGTGCTGACATTCGCTGCTGTTTTCCAGGGCAGTGGATTGTCCCTTGCCTCAGCTGCTCTGACAACAGGACCTGCGACTGGAGAGAAATCACATGGCAGCCCCACGGCTGCCGACACTCTGTGCTGGCCAAGCCTCAGCTCCAGCGCTGCTTGGAGGGCAGAAGGGTATGTACCAGGCTTTCCATTTCAATTTATTCCTATTGACCTGGGTATTTAGCATCTTTAAGCTTTCAAAATATTTTTTACAATTGGTATGTGACAAAAATCCCTTTTTAACTAGAGGAACATTTGGGTGAAAAGTTCCCAGGGATGAAAACCAACCTTTGTCCATAATTTAGCCTCATATGCAGACACGGATTGCTGCTGATTCCCAGAGGATCTTAGGTTGGTCACACCACTGGAGTTTCAAGACCTTTGGTGTATGTGATTACCAGCCAGACCTGCAGGGAGTACACGGGACTGCAGTTGGATGTATTTGCGTTGTTGGCACGATTTTGTCTCACATGCAAGTTGGTTTTCTTCTGCTGCATGCCTAATGCATGGCATTGCTTGTGCACACTAATCTTACCAAGTCTTCTTGCACATTCTTTTCTTGTAGTGAAGCTTCTAAAGTGATTGCTTGGAAATACAAGGTCTCCTTTTTAAGCATGCTATGACTGTTATACTGAGAGTTGAGAGAGAGCTCTGATCTGAGGCTCAGGTACCTTACTGAGGATACAAGTATCCAGAAAGTAAGTAATTAATTATTATGAAGCTCTTTAAAGTGTATTTCCTAGATAAGAAAATAGTTACTAAAAGTGACATTTTGATAAAATCCAAGAGCATGTTCATATAGACAAATACAAAAAAAAAATAGTCTTTCAATTAACATTTTCTCCTTAGTTTCTGATAAATTTCTTGCCCTGCACAAAGTACTTTATTGTCATTTTGCTCTATTTTTGCCTGAGGCTTTCTCTGTTACTATAGAGCTGCGAGTTACTCCTAGAATATTTTTTTTTTTTAAATAGTGCTTTTTACAACAGAGGAGAAGCTTGATTTGCTCCTCACGTAGAAAACAAGCTCTTCTGGATTGACCACAGAAAAAATATTTAAGAATTTGATGGCTTTGATTTGGCCATTAATTTCCATGGACATTGGGCTGCTTTTACAAGCAACTGTAGACCAAACTCCCTTTGGTCAGGCAATTGAAGGACAGCTGAGGAGCAATATGCCACTATGGAAGTGGATTGCCGAGAGGATTTGATGACATTTCCATATCCCAAATCTGACTCCTAATGTTCCTGAGTGTCAAAACCAGGACAGCATCTGTAAAGGACCTATTAAAACCAAGTAAATGAAATTAGTGTCTGTGAAGCTTAATTTCTTAATTCAAATTCCATGATGTTCTAACTTCCTGAGGTCACTGATCTATTCAAGTGTCAGATGACAGCCAGATCCTAAGTGATCTACATTAACACCTCGAGGAAAATCTCTGTAACTAATAGCACTTGTTTCCCATTCTTTATCTTTTACAGAAGTCTCCTGACACTGTCTGATAACCTGTGCTGCTCTCTAGAGATCTGCTGAATTACCTCTGTTACTTTTGCACAGATATTTTTTTAAGTCATCACTCTAAAGCATGTTCCCTTTTTGGTATACATCTCCTATCTCTTTCTCTCAGATGTTATTTTTTTCATAGCTTTATAGGGATTTTAGTTTTGTCTGAAATTTTGCAATAGCATTTTTGCTTCTGTTACCAAATAAATAAATGTAGAGCCTGGATCAACTCCTTTATGTCAATACAACTTAAGAACTAAGAGAGGCTTTCTTCATACTAAAGTCAGGTGAATAAAAAATTGTTCCTTTCTCGGCTTATAAGATCCTGATTCTGCCTTTGATAAGTCAAACTTTGGATTACTTGACACTGCCCAAGCAACCTAATAGATTTTTTTTGTTTTCATTTGCTCACTGAAAAATACTTTTGTCTGTCTTATATGCGTTTAAGAAACCCAGACATTTTATAAAGGAGCTGTTGTGTAGTAGGAAGATATAATTCTCATGAAAAAATACATATTTATTTTAAAAGAGATTTTCATAACCATCTACAAATATTTATATATTCTCAACTGTAAATTTAGTTTTGTTTTATATACCTTATCTCTGAGTACTACAGAGATCACTGTCATCTCAAACTAAAGAGATCATAGTTTCCGTACTAAAATAAGAGAGAGAGAGAGTTGGGCCTGTTTAGTCTGGAGTAGAGAATGCTTGGGGGCAACTTTAGAGCAGCCTTCTGGTGTCTGAAGGGGATCTAGAGTAGAGAGACAAAGAGGGACTTTTTACAAGGGCATGCAGTTGTAGGACAAGGGGGTACAGCCTTGAGCTGAAAGAGGGTAGGTTGAGATATCAGGAAGAAATTCTTTAAGGATTGTGAGGTTCTGGCATAGGTTGCCCAGAGAGGCTGTAAACTTGCCATCCTTAGATCCAGGCTAGATGGGACTCTGAGAAACCTGGACTACTGGAAGGCTCCCTGCACATGTCACAGGGTTGGAACTAGATGATCTTTAAGGTCCATTCCAACCCAAACCATTCCATTATTCTATAGTCATGCTAAGACATAAACAACATAATTCTGTGATTACATCTTTTAATGTAAATAGGAGTGTTAATCTCTGTGCCATCGTCAGATTTCAACTTTGTTAGCTGGAGGCTGTTTTCATGTGCTTCTCTATTAGTTTTATAAGGGAGAAAAAAGGTGAAAAAAGCCTACTTCTATTTCTACTTTTAATGAATGTTAAGGGAAACTTGCAACAATTAATCAGTGCTCTGCTGAGTTTCTGATTTGTGTTCACTTCAGCAAGTGATAAATTCAGATATAAACTGAATGCTGGTTTTAACTGAAATTCACCACATGGAAGATCAACTGTGTCTTTAAATGCAACCCTTCTATTTTTCTCGTGTTTCACAGAACAACGGTAAAGGGCAGCACAAATACCTCTTGGTCACTAATTTCTTGTACTCATTTGTCAATGTTTCTGAAATATATTTATGGTCAACCAAACAGAGCACTTCTTTCCTACCTGCCTCATAATTAAGCCTTCAAAAAAGCTTTCTAATTTGCTTTTTAACTCCAGGCTGCATTTATTTCTTATATTAAAATTGATTTGTTTTCCAAAGGTCATCTGAGCTTTATAATCTTTCTCTGTAACCAAAATCCATTTCCTTGGCTATGCGTTCCAATTGATTTCACATAACCATTAACTGCTCTTTTAGTTGGTGTGCAGATAAAACTGTTTAAACTAAATTGTTTCTGTGTGTTTTGGTTTAACCTGGCAGGCAGCTGAACACCACACAGCCATTCGCTCGCTTGCGCATCCATAGGTATGAGAGAGACAATCACAAAATAGGTAAAACTTGGGGCTTCAGAAAAAGACAGTTTAGTGCAATGGAAGAGAAATGGAATATTGTGATAATATTATTATTATTGTTATTATTATTGTTATTGTTATTATTATTATTATTATTATTATTATTATTATTATTA
Organism: Regulus satrapa; assembly: GCA_013396955.1. NCBI lineage: Eukaryota > Metazoa > Chordata > Aves > Passeriformes > Regulidae > Regulus > Regulus satrapa. The sequence continues at coordinate 113,399 of VWZN01010121.1, read as the reverse complement.
TTATCAATAATAATAATAATAATAATAATAATAATAATA
>VWZN01010121.1:83422-104309 GCA_013396955.1 Regulus satrapa | reverse complement strand
TCCCCTATGTTTTGTCTGCCTTGGCCCAGAGTCTTTGTTTTTTTCTTAAGTACCCATATTAGCGCTCTTAGGAGAGCAATGGTAAAAAATTCTACAGATAAGATAGAAAGAGAAACCAACCCCCAACACTGCCCTTCTGCAAAGGTAACTCATCTAAAAGGATGTTACACAGTTTCTAGGTTTTATATAATTTGTTGTGTTCTATATCTCTGCTGCTTCTGCATGGTCTCAGCTTCTCTTTTTACTCAGTCCCACGGGTTTTTGACTGATGCATTCCTAACTGAACAGCTGATCACACTCATATCAAACCATAAGTACAATTAAAATGGGGCTTCAAATTGAAGAACCAATCTTACCGCTATCAATCTGTTCTCCTATGACTGAGAAAAAACAATCTGGAATAGTTACAGTTGTCCACTGCACAAACAGAAGTGTAGATTTCTTGTTCTCACACCGGTAGTCCTGCTTTCTTGACTAAAATCTATAGAATTTTGGGGGGAGTGTCCTCAGACTCACATGTGCTCATGGCCATGCATCAACCTCACAGCTGGTTTCCACCTCAGGCTCTACAGCAGCTCACATGTTTTCAGGCCAGTGCCATGGCCTCTATCCTGCTTTGGGGCCAACATCAGCAGGTGTGGTTAGTTAACCAGTCCTCTGATCTACTCTGCTCAATACTTGAGAGGCACAAACATAGCTCAGTCCAAATGAAGCTGGAAAAGAGGGAATAAGTCACAGAGTAGATATTATGTGATTGATAAACAGTCCCATGGAGCAAATGCTTCCCTCCATTTTACCCGGACAGCTGTATTGACCCTTTTTTAATCTAGAACCCAGATGCTGGTGTTTTTGTGGGTCATTTCTGATGTTTACCATTTCCACAGATCTTGTGAGTGAAAGAGAGCTTCAAAATTAAATATTTCAAATGCTTTGTATGGAACTGGGTGGAAAAACAGCAGGGTGTGATCAGTCATCAGCATTCTTCATGTACTCCTCCATTATTTTGTATGAGCTCATGTGCAGAGTTGGTCTTGCTTCTCTGCCAGAGGAATCTCAGCAGAGTACATTTCTGAGGAGGATCAGGGGGAGGACTTGGCTCAGAGCTGTTATTAATGAGGCTTGAGAGGTCATTGTGCCTGAAAGAGCCACAGATATGCCCAGTAGAATCCATCATTCACCAAAAACCAGATTTGATCCTTAAGGAAAGCAAAAAGAATGTCCTTGAGTTCTTTTTGATACTTCATTAGTTTTAATAGTTTTGTCATCAGTTTATTTCTGCATCCTGGCAAAGTGGAGTTTCATTAGGTGCCGAGGCAGTTTGCACCAGGAAAATGGCATTTTGCCCCCAAGGACAGAGCCAAGAACACTATAAAACCCCAGCACTTTCCATGTTTTCTGAAACCAGATGAAGCAGATTAAATCTTGTGCTTTGTACTTTCACTTTCTTTCTCTTAAAAACTGTAATTTCTAAAGTCTCAGAAGATGGCACCCCTCTGTAAATGCCCTCTGAGCTAAAGCACGGCTGTGCAGGAATGGAGGACTGGTAATTCTGTGCAGTCAGAAAACAAGAACTGAAATGCCTTCAGCAGTTCTCACTTTGGCCCTACTAGCTGGCTGAAGAGAAAGCTGTTTCATCTGAATGACCTGAATAATTATTTGAGTTCCCATTAACTCACTTCAGAGGGTCTCATGTCACCCTGATAGCGTAGAAGTCTCCATCTCTGTAGACCTGACAATCTTTACTCAGATTTCTACGGGATCTGGACTTTCAAAGGGTTTATACTGAGCTGGTACAAAATATCTTGCATCAGCCTGGCTCTTATTGCCCTGCATAATTCTAGTTCTGTGCACACATGAAAACTTGATTTTTTATCTACCTCATTTTTTGAAAATGCTTGTGGACATTGGTCCGCACTATACAATTATTACAGAACCTATTTTTAAATTCAGATTTATTTCCTATCTTAATGGCAGTGAAATCACAATCACTACACAGAAATTAGCAACCTTGGGATTTTTGTATCTTAATCAGCAGCTGGCTGGGTGAACATTAGATTGCATTCCTGGGAGATTATGCCTAACAGGAATGCAGTTTGGGTGATTGGTTCAAGGTGGCATCATTTTGAAATAATTTTAACATCTAAGGCACTAATTTAGAAAAATGAACCTACAGTAATTGCATGAAAATAAATAATAATCCTTGGCTTATCTGTATGAAATTGATCAGAGGATACATTAATTTTCTACATGGATAATTCCTGGTCTGTTTTCAGTTCTGCCAGCTCCCTCACAGTCTCTCTGCATAGTCTGTCAAGCTTTTGCACATGTTATTTCTTCACTCACACCTAATTTGGTATGATTTATGTTGCTTATAATGAGCTTCACTGCATATAAGTGTTGATTCTGATTGTTCAGTTACAGTAAATATAAATTATATTTTTTAAATCTAACATGCATAAATATGTGCCTTAATAAATGAATTTGCATTTTCAAGTGTCTGCTGTGATATAGCAGGACAACTGATGGACATCAAGAGCTTTTAAGAGCTATCAAGTCAGCATATATATACTATTTTAAAAATAAATTTACCACCTTTTCTGCATTCCTGGGGTTTGGCACTGCCTGGGCTGAGGTCCTGCATATGTGCAGATCAAAAGTTTTGTCTCTCTCAAAGCTGCTTCATTATTTATCAGTGACTGAGTATTCACTGGGACAAGACCTTCAGCATTTCACAGATCACCCTCCAGTTGTTAAGCTCCTGACAGCCTTACCTTTCACTTTCTTCACTTGTTAGTCCCGTGAGCATGGTTTTATTCCATACAAGTTGAACACAATAATCCCAGAGCTTTACACATATTTTAGGGGCCAAGGTGAAGCATTCTTCAACACTAAGTTACTAAATCGTGTTGCGGTTCTGTCCCTGTGGTATCCTGGGGAGAGGGATGTTAAATTGCACCGTAACTCCCTTCTTGTAGAAACACGACACACGAGGGTTTTCATCTCAGTTTAGGGCTGGGCCAGGTTTGCAATCATGACCTCAGAATGAGGCATTCTCACAGGGCTCATGGCTGAGACATGTTATATGTGCCTCAAGTGCCTGCTGAGTGATACTCTTGCCTTATCAGAGCAAGATTTAAACCTTTCTGCAGTTTGGAGCAGTCATGAGCTTGTTTTTTTCACATGCTAAAACTATACAGACAAGCAGTTTAGTATGAATTTTATTGTTTTAGGTAAATTGTCTCTAATGAAGAGAGCAGAGTTTAATAAACAAAGGCACTATGACAGAGTTGTCAAATGACTACAAAGTCAAATGACTGAGTATAATGGGCCTATGCATGTAGATTTCAAAAACTAAGATCTTGCTCTTTAGTTAGTTTGCAACATGACAAGTTGGCCGCTAAAATAATGTTTATGAGCAACTTGCACCTCAAGGTAAGAGTATCAGGACCTGCTTCATGGACAACTGCCTCAGCATTTCTGCACACACAGCTGTGTGTCTGTCTTTCTAGGTGCAGGCAGAGAGCACTCACATATGTCATTTCTTTTGCAGGTGGTGAAATCCAATCCCTCTGAAGAAAGGCCACACATAACAATGACCTTATCGAGGCACTACACGCTGGGGAAATATTTCGGCAGTCAAAGCAAACCATCACAACTGCAGGACTATGCAACAAATTCTCAGTCCTCGTATCATGTCCGAGGTCCAATAAATCAAGTTTATTCTGAAATCCTTCTCAGCAGGCTCTGTGCAAGTAGGAGGGAGTTGGTCAGCACATAGACTCCCTTGGATATAGCACTGAGACTAGAGAAGTGCCACTGCCTGAGTGACAGTTGAAGGACCACGGTGGATTTATTATATGCTTCCTTGATTGACTGCATGCACACAAGGAGAGTTTGGGAAATTAGGTATTCTCCCAAAAACCTTATGAAATTAAGAAATGCCCTGGTGACTCTGTTGCGTGAAAATGGAAGATGAAGGGTTGCAATGGAGAGAAGAGGGAAAGTTACTTGAACTGTTGCCAAAGACTAGAACAGCTGTAGTTCAAGCGTGTATTATTGATAGCAAAAAGAGACCTATATACTCACTTGAACATTTGGAAAGGGCTGTTTTAGCTCTTCAGCACTATCTAGTTTTCTATCTATAGAGACACTGTAATATTTGAATGTATTTTGAAACTGACTACATTCCGTTTGAGAGAGTTTTATTTTATGTGGACAGGTTTCCCTTCCATATCAAACCTTTTCTGTTTAGACCTTTGGTTTATAGAATCTGAAAATGTCTATTAGCATTTTACTGATGAAGCTGAGTTTTGAACTCTAGTGTTTTTAGTGAAAACACATCTCTTCTTTGTATCTTTGATGGAACAGATATCTAGTCTATTTTTTTGCATGCTCTGAAGCTAATAGGGAGATAGTTTACCTACACTTGAGACTGATTGTAACTGTCTCAATGTAACATGTAAATATAGTGAACTTGTTAACATAAATTTATTTATGGTCCTGGTTTAGGAGAGTGTCCACATGCAGGAAGAATGCTTAGATAAGTGCTTCAATGTCTACTTTGGCAGGTAAGCTAATCAAGTATTCTTCCTGCATGGAAGTGCCATTTCTTTAATTATAAAATACTTGCCAATGTGTGAAGCCAGTACCACAACATTAAACAACAACAACAGCAACAAAAAATCCTCTTGCAAGCACACATAATAATTTCAGGATCTGGTAATTTATCTATCGTAAGAAGTGTGTGACGTGATGGCAGCAGAATATACTGCCAGCATCTCTTGCTTGGCACAGACAAGACCTTCCCTGAGCAGCAGTTGCAGTTCCGACCTTCTCTGCACAGCAGTTTCCTGCTGTAGCCCAGCTCCTGCTGTGGTGACACCCATGGAGAAGCTGTGTGCCGGTCCCCTCCCACGGTGCTGGCAGCCCGCCGTTCACAGCTGTGGCGCCCCAAGGGAAACAGTGCAGCTCCAGGATCAGCACCTGGGTGACAGGTTAGTGGCAATGCACAGGACTGCTGTCCCTACAAATTACCCAGCTATGGACTTTTATTCGTCCAGTCACGGAGCAGGCAATCCAGGCACCGCTCGACCACCATGCATTAGAGAAGGGTGTCTTAGCCAGGCAGGTGCAAGTCTAACAAAGGATCTGCTGAGTTCCGTGGCATGCTTCCCTGTCACAATTTTGCATACAATCCTCCACTAGCTTCTGCTTTGGGAAAGGCAGCCGCAAACAATGTCAGGGAATAAACCAATTATAGCAAGGAACATCTTATTTGCCTTAGTAGCACACAGAGGGGCACCCTGTATAGAAATTCATGACACAACATTTAGTATTTGCCTAAGATCCTGTATCTATCAATGCCCAGCTATGGTTTTGTGAAGTTGTGCTTCTTCAGGTAAGATATGTAAAGTTATAATAGGAAATTGTCATGCAATGTGGACTTTGGCATCCTAGATGAAAGAGAGTATCCTCCAAAATAGGATCTGGCATACCTAATTTAAGACATCTTTGACTATATTGAAGAAGCTCCTAATTTAGATGATGACAAAATTAGTGAGATGGTATGATTATATCTGTTTCTGAATAATATGCTGCTGATTGCTTACAGCAAATATCCCCAGATTTCATTGTAAGGTTTTCCCTGGCATGGAGATCTACTTGAAAAATGGATCAGGAGCTGTGCATAAATGCTGAAAATATCAGCATTTGGTTTTGAGCAATATGATTATCTAAAGAATATAATTGTATGTAAATGATGTAATATATTCTCTTGGGTCTGGAAATCCAGGGCTGCACAACCTTAAAGCTGAAGGATAGAGTATCATCATTAATATTAGTAGATGAAAAATACAGCCAGATGTCTTTGGTATTAAGATGATCGATGATAGGTGTATTACAGTTCTACTTCTGATAACATGTTTTTTCTGTAGCTCATTTAAATCCACATGCTGTTACTGTTATTGTTCTGTACACAAATGTTTTTAAGGCATTAACTGGGTTTTTATGGGTTTCTTTTTTAGCCAAAACCTATTGCCAAAGCATCAGCTCAGTGATGAAAAGGAAAGAGCTGATTTTGTTATACTGTAGTGGATATCAGTGAATGTGCAATCCATCAGTTCTGGTTTCACCACAAAATAGTTTACATGTGCTGCACCCCCAGATGTCTTAATGTTTTCCAAATATTAATATTTTTCAAATGTATTAAGTGTATATTTTCCTGTGTGTTTTCTATTTTTTACATGTCTATGTATATTAATATGTCTGTACAAAGTCAGTGGTACAATTTGAAAATTGATCTTTATTTAAACGAGTTCTTTGAATAAGCTTTTTCCAACACTATGTCTGATCCACATAGTCTTAGGAATGAACAAAGGACACTAAGCTACATTTTTGTTATTTAACTTTAAAATATATCTAGTATCTCTATATATGTGAAAGATGAGAGTTGACATTGCAAGGATTGCTTGCTCATATGCATTAAAATTTAAGATAAAATGATTATTGTGTTCAAATTCCAGTGAGAGCACATGTTGCTATCTACAGTTTACTCTAGAATTATTATATCTGCTGTGACATTTTGCCTGAATAAACATTAAAGTGTTCTTAAAGACCGTATATCTACCTTAGCCCCATTACTTACCATTAAAATAGCAAAGGACCTAGTTGTCAGGTTGAGTCTCCTAATACAGACTTAAGTACCCCTGGAATTAGTGGCAGGATTGAAATATTTAGGCTGGGAACAAGAACTCTGCTCAATGTCTGCCCTGCAGCACGTGGAGCTTAGAACAGAGCTAGGGCAAACGTTAAGCTACAGATAGAGTAAGAATGGAATTGTGTTGCAAAATAAAGAGTCTGATCTACAGAGCAGTTGTCTCAGTTATTACTGCCTGCCTTTAGCTGAAGCTGGAGCACGATTTACCAGTGTCCCGTGAGTTGCGATTCCTCACCTCTCATATAACTCCAGAGATGTTGAACAGTGAATTGGGTTAGAGCCTTCCAGGGTACCTGGCCACCGTGATCAAAGTCCATCCTCATAAATATCTTCAGAATAACTGACTGACTTCAGAATAAAAAATATTTCCCTTTTTGTAGGGAAATGTCTGGACAAGTCAGATCTAGCAATCAGAGTTGCTAGATTTCAGGGAGCTGAAAGAATGGACTACAAATACATTTAGTCTTGGTATTCATTTGAAAATTATAATCTTTAGAATAATCTCTTTCACACATTAAATACAAGGCCTTTATTTTTCTCTGCTGTGACACATTAAAGGGACATCAAAGTAAGTTTATTTTCTTACTGGGTGGGGTAGCAAGGCATCAAATTACCTCAAGGTTGAAATAACCACTAATAGTTATGATTCTGTTGCTATGCTGAGCCAAAGAGAATGCTTTGAAGATGCAGATATGTGTGATATTAAGTTGACTGCAGTCCAGGGATCTTTCAGATTACTCTTTTAGAGTAAAGCAATTTTTAGAGGTGCAGTGAGCTATTTGGCATGGACCCAAACTGCTTAACAAGTCTCTGTAGGGTCACATGAAAAATATGGTCTTACCTTCTTATTTGCCTGCTAGCATTGCATCTGGCTTGTTTTACCTCGCTGGCTATCTGTGCCTGCTCTACTGCACATCAGCCTTTCTTTCAGATGACCTTAGAAATTTTTGTTTTGTCAGATTAGCAGCTTCTGGAAATCTGAGACATAATTGTTGCAAATTCAGTCTGAATCTTCAAAACACATTTTTGTCAAGCCCAAAAGCACTAGAATACAGCAGGGATAGAGCAAGCCTCTTATCTAGGGCAGTGATTTTCTCTGATGAATTTAAAACTGCTGTGTTTTATTAAGTAGTTAGTTTGCACTAGCACTTAGCTCCTCATGGAGCTTGCCTTTACCAAGCAAAAATCCATCTCTCAAACTTCACTGCTGTCTTTACATGTGTAAATCTTCCAAACACCGAAACAGTCTGGTGCAATTCAAAATGCAGGCATAGCTACTTCTTGGTGCTGGTACATATCCTGAAGTATTTGCTGGTACCTTTGCAGTATCCATTGAACAGAAAAGCTCCAACCACACAGTAAAAAGACACCGTGCATTTTAAGCTTACTTGCCTGTGATAAGATTGTACTAAAAATAATGCTACCTGGAGCTAAGTTTCCAAGAAAAACTACTCAAGTAATTAACTACAATGGTCAAGATGAGCCTATGGGGTCACAGCAGGGTCTTCTGCTGCACAATTTTCCCATTTGTACGTTTTGTCAGCTGATTGTTTGGCCATCTCTCAGCACCTGTGGGCAGCCCTTCCTGCAATCACCCAAGCATGTTCAACAGCCTTGGCGAGGGACACCGCATTGAGCAGCCCTGAACTGAAGGTCAAGCATATGTTTAAATGAAATCTGAACTTTAGGTCTTTATGAAACACAGCGTCTATAAAGCATCACCTACATTTCCTCTAGTACTGAACTTCCTTAATGAGGAGCAGCATTCACTCCCTTTCAGCTGAAACTCAAATACCAAAGTGTTTTCCCGGCTTTTGACTAACTTTTTTTCCCACTGCTTGCTTGCCTGAAATGAAGGGAGGGAACTGCTCTGCATGCTTCTGCCTAACAGCGTGAGGTGTGTTCACACCGTCACTGCAGTGGGCATTTCCCTCCCATGCCCCGTTGTGGGGACAACATTCCCACAGCAGATGGTGTTTTCAATGTTGTGATCTTTTTATTTGTTTTGAGCAGTGACAGTCTATGTGGTTAAAACAGACAACTCAGAGCCTGTCCCAGTGCTGCTCTAAGGATGCTGAGTACACTCTGGGTGAAGACAAGGCTGCAGAACTGAAATCCTTAAGTGAGGAATAAAAATGACTCAGACACCTCTTGACAAAGTCGGGGCAATTATGAAGAGCTCACTGCAGGTCAAGCATGTGAAATTAATGTTGTCAGGAGCCCTTTAAAGTTAGTAAATGATATGGATTATTGTGAGGGTTGGAAGACCTGTTCTGTGTTTGGCAGAGTTCCTCACTTGCCATGATCCAAAAACATCTTTTATATTTTCTTTTGTTCTTGTCATGATTGACTTCCATATTTCTGTTATGATTCTGTGAGACTAAGAAGTTTGAAGTAGTATTTCTGCTCGCCTGGTAATGATTGTGCAGCCTCCCCAGATGGTAGTCAAATCGTCTAACAGATGAGAGAAGTTTTATTACTTCTGAATGGTATTTTTCCTTTACTTCCATATGCCAGCTCCGAAGTTTCTTTATATTTACAGAAAGCTTTAGATATGATAGCTCTAATGCTTCCAATGTATTCAAAGAAACCTGCCAATCCCTATTTATCCTAACAGGATGGAAAGCACTTTAAGCCATGGAAACCTGAACTTGCAAGCCATTGGATAACGCAGCACCCAGCATGATCTGGCCCACAAATGGCTTCCTTTGAAATAGAGAATCACAGCTCTGTTCTACTAAAGTTTTCACTGGGATGATTACAATTTTAATATGATTTGTGTGAACTGATTGATGTGTTTTTTTCTGCTCAGGGCCTTTGTTTGAACTCTCTTTAGAGCAAATGGTATCTATTAGCTACTGTAAAATCCTGTTTCAACATCCTCTGATGCTGTGTTCTGCCCAGTTCTTATAAAACACTTACATACAAGGGAATTTACTGCTGATGGTAAAAGGTTAAATCATAAAAGGTCTTACTGCTCCACCCATTGCTGCTCCCTAAATTCTACCTTGCATCATTTCTGTGCAATAACATGGAGTCAGGGTCTAGTAACCTCTTAATGCAGGGCTCCTCGGTCTCTAGAACAGTTCAGCACTGTAGCCCTGATGGAGTTACCAAAATAACACACCTTCAGCTGTGAAACGCATACAGCAGAGCCTGCAGGCATACTCAAAACTTGCCTGTTGGATCAAGGCCAACCTGGAAGTCAAGGACAACAACATCTAGAGACTGTTCTCAGGCACCAAAACCTGGTTTCCTGCTGAACTCTACGTATTTAACAGAGCCCTTGTAATTGATTGTGGTCACACTAGGCTTCTTTGTAATCATCACAGAATGACCAAATTCTGAATTATTCCCTAGAGATGTCAGATGTCTATTATTTCTACAATATTGCTTCCTATAAAGGGAAGCTAAAGAAACTAAAATTTTTCTGATTGGCGCCTAAAGTTTTGAGAGAAGAATGTCAGTTCAACAGAGATGTGCCTGTGGGGCTCACTGTGCAGGTAAGAGATGGTTTTACATCCCTCTTCTTCTCCTTCCCTGCAGGAACTTGATCACAAGCCCATGACCACCATCACCAGGAAATGCTTTCCAGCACGTAAATCATTGAACATTCTCAACATCTTCTCCTGTAGCTACTTGTGTGTTTAACAGTGTACTGGATCAGAGGGATGCCAGTCCTGCAGGTGAGCAGAACATTTCCTGGTAGTGTTGTAGAGGTAGGGATGTAGAGGTTGAAGGCCTTCATTTGTGTAAATGAAGAACAAATCTCCACCTACTGCCTTGAAAAAGGGCTAGCTGAGTGTTTCTGTGAGAAAAGCCAAGCTGACAGGCACCTAACTCCAGGAAACAATAGAGGTTTTCAGGTTTAGAGGTCACATCAGAGATAGGTACCTGGTTGGGATCTGAGGGCCCCGGGTTCTAGAACTTATTTCTGTACCAGAAGTGCATTGTGAGCCTAAGTAACTTAGGGACTGCTGACCACTATGCAGGAAAAATGTCTAACAGGCATTAAAAAATGAGCCTAACCTTGGTCACAATTCCCTGTTTAGGGTCTATGAAGAATTTAGGGCCCTTAGCATCTCTCCACACCTCACACACAAATACACCCCCAACATTATCGCTCTCTCTGTGTGTGGCTGGTAGCTGTTCGTGTAACAGCTCTCTACCTCACTCAGTTAAAGCAATACAGTGTAGAAGAGACCTCTTTGAACTGTACTGTGTGAACTAACTTGTGCAATTCCAGACAGTTCGAGCAGGGCAGCTCTGAGATAGCAGTTATGAGAAGCATCCTGAAGACATAGAGGGGAAAGGCAAATGGAAAGCTGGAACCAGGAGGGAGCTGACAACCTCTCCACAAGTTAGATGCACAAAAAACCACATCCGTTCCCACTGAAGTGCTGCTGGTGGATTTGTCCTCACCTCCTGGGGTTTAAATGCTTGGCTTCAAATAATGTGAATAGGAATACAAGTGCTACAAATACAAGTTTGCAAATGAGATAAAAAGTGTCAGAAGCAGGAGCTTCTAAATATTTGGTAACTATATCTAACTGTGTCTGGGGAGCCCGAGGGACTATAATGAATCCATAAAACAAGTTAACACCTGCTCCTCACACTTCTGCTAATTAAAATTCAGTAGAGATGCAAGTAATTGAGATGAGTGATCTGTCACGCCACAGGAGCCAGTCTAGAGTAGAGTGTCTGTCTAGACAACGGTGCAATTACCACGCTTTCTATCTGGTATGCAATCTTCCATGCCCCTCCAGCCTGGGCATTTGGGTTATTTCCTAAGGCATGAGGGACAGAATATCGGCCCTCAAGCTCACAGTCATTTCTAGTTTTGACTAGACAAACTCCAGACAAGCTGTTTTGATAGTGAGGAGGTCAGTACAGGTGCAGAGCTGTCTACAAGCTCTAGCCAGTCTAGAGACAGCACCACCATCTCAACACCATGGAATCTGGCCCTGCAATTACTGGAAACAAGCGCAGGAGCACAGCCCAATCTCTGGCAAGCAAAGCGATCGCCATACTCTAGACAAGCACTAGGGCAGCATTTGCACATCTAGCAAGAGTTCTCTTGTTCAGGAGAGATGCTACCTGACATGGATTTGCTTCAGCTTATTCCACTTGGGAATTTAAGCTCTATCTTTGCTCTGTCTGCCATAATGAGGTGTTTGCCTTCTTTTGGGGCTTGGGGAAGCTGGGTCCTGTCCCTTTCCATCATCCTCACCACACACTTCCTGGGATGTTCATAAGTGAACACAACTCCACTGGCTATTTGTCGCCTGGTTCAAGGCTGTCGTTGCCTCTGCTGAGCAAAGGCTTTCTACACAGAGCATAGAAGACCTGAGGAGAAAAGCCCTATAGAACATTTAAGGATTTGACAGTAATTCAGCCACAGACAAGTTGTTGAAGTGAAAAGTATGGCTAATGTCCAAGTGGCTGTGCACTGTAATATAAAATGAAAGAAAAATCAAGGCTTGATTTACAAGGGCTCTGGTAGAAGTGCTATGACACAACACTGGGAGATTTCAAATAGGTACTTGGGTCTTCAAATTTTTCACCAAGTAATATTGAAGCATCTATTTTTTTTTGTTGGTTTTGTTTCAGATAGATTATTTGCGGGATTTTTCTCATCACACAACATTGATGGCTGTGCAAATTGAAATAGGAATCTGAGGTCCATTCTTGGCTTGTTCATGCATGATCTCTTCTTGCTTTTTAAGAAGATATAATATCCGGCAGAAATTCTCAGTATTTCCAGGTTACTCGTGACAGATTTAGAGACAACGGTTGCAAAAGCATCTAAAAAAACACCCTGTTGTGGTCACATATTCAGCTGCAATCAATGCATCTGCTTCCTGGATCCATAAATGTTTTATGGCCATCTAGCCAGGACTGCAGATAACGCTGTGTCTTGCACATAGGTACAATATGTGGACCTGTTCATGTCTAAACTTTTTCCACCTGGTGGCATTTTTGTTTAAAAAGATCCCCAACAAGGTCCTCCAGATGGTCATAAAATGACAAGCCTCTGAAGCCCAAAGTTCTTCAGATTTACTAATGTTTTACTTCGGTGCACATGCCTTGTGAACATGACTGCATGCAAGGAATTAATGGACACCATTGGCATATCTTGATGAATCCTTCAAACGAGTAATTTTCATCCTCTTACAAAACCATTCCCAGTCTTTTCCTTTTCCTGCCTTTCTTTGAATATTCTTTACTGCAATTTTTCGGTTTTTCTTTTCCACTTCCATCATTTTTCCATACTTCATCTCCCCTTCCACCTCCTCTGTCCATGAACAAGTGACCAACCTCATTTTCCAACCTCCACACATCACCTTGGCCTGCTGGCTAGTGTCAGCTCTCAGCTGGTGAAGCTGTGGTCTCCATTAGCTTTATTTTGGACAAGTGGCGAAGGCTTTCTGGGCAAGACAATGTGCTTGTGTTTGTGTTTACACAGGCCCACCGAATAACTGCAACCTGTTAGAGGCAAAAGTTGTGAGTACTCAAAAATTAAAATAAGGTGGGAATGCATTTCAGTTTTTCATTTTCTCCTACAAGATCCATCTCTTCCTTCATCTCCATAATTTCATTCTCCAGCTAATAAATTTAATCAAATTTCTGTTTTCATAGGAATGTGTCCTACCTGTCCACTTTTCTTCTACCCTCTCTGCCTATGTTGGCAAAATTAAATTACACAGCCCTATCCTCCTTTTTAGCTGATTCTAATGCAGGGACAGTGTACTAAAGGAAGGAAAATTTTGTTTTGTTGAGATGGAGACCTCTGACTTAAATAGGTGGAGCTGTATTCCCGTAACAAGGCAGATTTGGGATTTGGTGAGTAAATTACACCAACTCTCACACTCACACATGCATTAGTGGTCTCAGGAGTCGTACTGTAAAGCAGTTCCCCCTTGTAACACATCACCTCAGCATACAGCTTTAAGGGTCTTAAAGCTTCTATTAAAAGTTGTTTCCATAGTTCCCGGCCACTTTCTGAAAGTGACAGATTCTGCAGCTAGGGAGTAGTTTAACATCTGATTTATTTTTTTTTTAAAGCACATTTGCTTATTTTTGTAAGGCAGGTAAATTTAAAGTTAATGTACAGCCCTTCTATAGCCACAAATAACACAATGAATCTTTGTCCTCCAATACTTGCAGCAGGGATGTGTTCCAGTAGACACTTAAGTTGATATGATGTAAATATAGTCTGATATAGCTTGATTCACAAAAAAAATATTTTTCTGCTTTATTTATACAGTTAGCACCATTTATTCATTGAAAGTAACAACAGATAGAGACCATATGAAATATTTGAAAGCTCTGAAGATTTTATCATCAGATCTAAGAACACGTTTCTTTCAATTTTGAATACATAGGACTAACATATTAACATTTTGTATTTAGGCTTCCTTTTGAGCTATACTGCATTAGTTTTTGCCTTCACCAGTTTCTATAAGAGTACAAGTAATTTTTATTAGTAAAGATACATGATCTTTATAAATACGTATTTATTCTCTGTCCCTAAATTCCGCTTATATTTTTGTTTTGTCTTCGTCAGTATATTCTTAACTCTCAATATCTACATTTACCATAAGGAGACACTAGTGTTGACATTGCTAGCAATATCATCTTCAATCTCAAACGTAAAAATAAAAATAATACATCAGTTCTTCATGACTGTGATAATATAAAGTTTGCGACAGCTGCAATAAAACGAAATATATTGACTCGCCTTTCATGTATTTTTGTACCTGAATCACACACTCAAGCTCCCTCTACAATCATGAAAGCTTTTAATCACATGTGCCCATTAAGTTGTACTTCAAAGCACAAGCCAAGTATCACCCAGCCAGTCTAAAAATCTTTCCTGTTGAATCCCCTATGTTATTGGCCAGCATGCTATGATATCCTGTATAGCCTGAGGATGAGATGCACGGGAAGTGCACAGAGATACTAGATTTGCATGCTAACCAAGCCAGCTGTGTGATAATAAAAATAGAGAGCCCCTAGGGCTTTCTTCCCCTTTGTTCCAACAGATATGGAAGTGTAACAAGCCTTGGAAAACACAAGATGATATAAAGATCCAAAGATAGTAATTTCTGGAAAACAGGCTCATTATCCCTTTCTGTGGTGAGGACCAGGCCTGTGGCATATCATCACGATGTGTGACCATGACCAAACGGACTCTTTTGGATCCTTGCAGATAACACCTCCCTGAACACAGCTGAAGAGGATGTATGAGCCATTAAAAAGATAATGGCATGTCTGGCACTGGAAAACAATTCTGAGGAATAACATGTAGCTTATGTTCCAAGTTCATTATCCAAAAATATTTCCTAATCACTTCTGCAGAAATAGCCATAGATATTTTAAAAAATGAAACAAAACAAAACAAAACAAAACAAAACAAAACAAAAAAACCAGCAACAGCAATGAAGCACCTGTCAGACTCACATGCAAAAGTACCAAGCACAGCTGGGGCAGTGGTGAGCTCAAGCAAATTCTAATGTAATTGCTGAGGCTAATTAGTAAATCAAATAGATTATATTTACAGAAATAAGAAATTAATGGATTTGAGGGCCTTACCTGTTGTACTTCACTACCTAAAAGGCAGGAAAATTTTGAATCACAACGTATTTCAATTTTCTGAGCAATAACAGAGTTTGAAAGTGTTTGCTGTGGGTGCATTGTAACTATAGAAATATGCTTATTTCTAGACAGAAGATGCCATTAACTTGTTTTTGAGGCTGTAAATAATTTTTTTTTATTCAGGAGAGAAACTTAATACTATGTCCATTATTATAAACAGATATTTAATTTTACAGCTGTGTTTGAAAGCTCCTTTACACTTTGTCTGGAGAATGTTTCACATACCTAGGAACTGCAACAGGCAAAAGACTCCAGGCATCTGGGCAGCAGCCCTGTCTCTGCAGGATGTGAGCAAAGGCAGAGAGAGTGACAAATTGCCCGGCTCCACTCTGAGAGTCAGGATTAACCACGGCACTTTTAAGGCACAGAGATGCTTCCATCAGAGGTGTTCATGAAGTCCTGGAATCACCTGGATGCTCCAGGGCAATACTGGACCATGCACCTCCTGCTTGTCTCTTCCTGGCTGCATTATCTCCTGAAAGGGGTTGGGGTGGAGGCTGCCTTGTCCTACTCTCCAGGAGGAATCCCAAGACGTGACTGCTACAGCCCATGCCATGCTAAGGAATGCTGATCTCTCCTCACAGGAGTAGGGGAAATTGTAAACGCTCAAGCTCCACACTGACCCCATTTCCATGGTAGTCACTGGAGGCTTTTTGCAGTTGTTGAGCTGCTCAAATATCTCAGAACACAGGAGTAAAAGGAAGTTTTCAAATCAGTATTTATAAGCACAATAGGAAAGTACCAGTGGGAAAGGCAAAAAGAAAAAAAAAAAAACCAAACAGACAAAAAAAATCTGAAAACAACTCAAACTACTCCCTTTTATTCCCATGGCCTTAACTTTTGCATGATTTAGGTCAATGCTATTACAAAGTTGCTGAGATGTTAAACCCCAGCTATTCTGACAACTTGCCAGTTTAGCAGAGTTCAATTAGTTTGGGACAGCCTAAACCCTGTAGACTTTGGCATCTTGCCCACGGCTACACACATTCTAAACCACAGGCTACCCTGTCTTATGCAACAGTGGAGAAATATCACAGCTTCAGGAATATAAGAAGGGTAAGATTTCCAAAACTGAAAGACTTTCTTTGACAATAGTGTTAAAAGGTTTAAGTGAGTTCACATACTCCAGTGCCAGGCCCAGTCAAAAAAGAAAATATTGTTGGAAAGAAAGAAGAAGGTAATCACTGAGGAGAGGAAACAAGGAAGTGGCTCAGGAAGCAGGTAACATGTAACACTGACTTAGCAAGATTTCGTAAGATTCGAAGAAGGATTTGATGTTTGTCATCTAACCCAATCATAAATTTAGACAGTCTTATAAAACCTGCTAGTGCAAGGCATCCTACAACCATATGACATTAAAATGAACATTTATGAAGGGACAGACTGCTTTCTTACTAGGGAGTTTCTTGCCCCTGATTTTTAAGATCTGCAGTGCTCGTTACCAGCAAAGATATATAATTTTATATGGGTCTTGAATTATCCACAATGTAATAATATACGGTTTTAATTTTTCTTTTTTTTTAATCAATCAAGAAATGCTAAGTGGGAATGGGGCAAGATGTGCAACAAGGATTATTCGAGACATAAAGGAAAAATGGTGAGACACAAAAGAAAATCATGCACTGAAATGGGAGAGATCATTAAAATTGGGAGCAGAGGAAGTGTGTAATTATTTGAATTTTGAATGCTTTAAATGCTGTCTTATAATTTGAATGGCTCTTAATTTGAAAAAAATAGGACAATAATTTCTTACCATTACCACCACACCTACGTGGGTAGAGAGGACTTATTCTGTGGTTTTTGACACAATACCATTCTTTCACATTTCTTCTTAAGCTTCCTCTGTTTAAACTGGCCTTGTAGGTAAATTCACATCTACGGTGCTAGTCTGACCACTAGACCAAATGCTTTGCAAATTAGGCACATACCCATACCTCAGTGAATGAGAAGATAACAAGTTCTGCAACACCAGCCAGCAGCACCTGCTCTAATCTCATATACTTGATCTAAAAAAAAAATTTTAAAAATTTAATTATGCTGCTTTAAGTACAAAGAAAACATTAAGCAAACTTTAAGTCAGGTTTTCATTATGTCTTGTCTCCAAGAGCATTGCTCATCATCCTCAAAACAACCAGGGACATTCATTGATGCCATAAATGTGCACTATTATCAAATACAATTTTACTACTAATTTTAGCTTTTAATAGTAAGTAAAGTCTGTGTGAAACCAGAATTAATAAGTGGATTTTATTCCCACATCTTTCACACTATGCTTTGGAGCCTTTACAGCATTCCCTTGATGAATTTTACTTAATCATAGTATGCTGTAAATATCTCCCTGGGGTAACTCTAGAAAATACCTACATTTAGATAGTCCGTATCAGAGAAGGGAATTTGCTAGCAATGCTTCAGAAGAAACTCATACCTACTTTCAGGATTCCCCCCAAAAATGAGCAATTCTTAAGCACCCGTGTAAACATTGGTAAACCCAGGACACTCTCTCCAGATTTGTGATCACAGGAAGCATCAGACTCTAAAGTCAGACTGAGTCCTCTCTCCCTAGGCCCCAGCTTTCTGGAAGCACATCACCAGTAGATGGAGATTGCCAGAAGACCTGCTCAGCAATTGATTCAGCAACTACCTGGAGTTATGGGCTCCAGAAAGCTTTTTTTTTTGTTTTATTCTGGATCCTTTGAATTGTGAGAAGCATGCATGCCCTTTCCTCACCCTCCAGGTAGTATTTCTCCCCTTTTTTAAATATATCCATGCTCATAGAAAATGTGGAAAAGCTGTAAAAGGGGTGACTTGCTTAGAAGGAGCTAACTTTGTATGTGCTTACATCTAATAAGACAACAAAGCTTGATTATAGTGAAAGCACTACTACTACCCACTATCTTTTTAAAGAGATAATTGGTCTGTCTCTGAAGCATTTTATCTGTGAAGAGAAGCTTATTCACACAGATTCTGCACAACAGTGTATTTCTTTATAGATTATATTATGAATATTATACATATATATACATATGTTTGTATGTATATTGACCCTGTCAGGATCACATTAATGTTCATTAAATTAATGTTTATTAAATTAATAAATGTGCCATCAGGAAATACAAACCTGCTTAGGTACATTTCCTTTTTTTTTTTTTTAATTTTATAGACATTTGACTTTCTTCTTTTTAAAATAAAAAAGTGGGTATTTTAACATGAATAGCGACAGAGAGCCCCACCATAGCCAGACAAAGGAAGATAAGCAGAAAGTCAAATTTATCTTCCCTGATTTATAGTAAGTTTTGTTCACTGAAGCTTGGCACTTGACCTTGGCTTGGATTCTGCTTCACTGTGTCTGCATCCCACTCGTTGCCGTCTGTGATGGAGTGAATGGTCTTCCAGCACAGAGGGCTCTGAAGCATCAGCAAACTAGAATTACAGCCTTCAGAAACATGTGGCAAATTACAATAAATTTTTTGTAGCTCAGCAATGCATTCCTAAATCATTTCCCTTTGCAGGTTTGCAAAGCACATAATGTGCAAAGTGAAGTGTTTCCCCTTCAGACCTGCACGCAAACAGGGATCTCTAGGCTAACAGAAGCCCTACTGCATGCACTGCCTTCGCCTGGGGAGGAGAGCATTGCTGGAGGGGACAAAGCAGGGAGATGGTGTACAGAGCAGGCAGGAAGCTGAAAGGCAGGAGAAGGGCAGAGGATGGGGATCTGGAGGGGAATCCGGCTGTGACAGCAACAGGGGAGTGGTTGTAAGGGAAACAGATGGGAAGAAAAGCAGATGGGAGATTAGGATTCAAACACGTAGTAACCCAAACTTTTAAAATCTGATGGTCATGGAAAAATGTAGTTTGCTTCCAGTCACTCCTAGAGATTGAACTGGATGGTCTCAAGAAGTCCCTTACAGTAAATATTATCTTTTGTTTAGCATCAGCTCTCCAAAGTGTTTCACTTACAGTGTATATGATGTAAGGGTTTCCTGAACTAGATAAAGATGATTGTAGCATAAAAGATACATAAAATTAGATCCCCCTGAGAACCCAAGAGAAAGGTAATTCATTTATTTAAGGGGCCATAGATGAAATGCTAAAATTGGGGTTGGAATTTTTGAAATCAATATTTTTAAAATTTAAATCTTACATTGCTATTTGCATATAGGATTCTGCAGCGACTATGGAAAAATTCACATATAGGAATTTAGAACCAAAAGATCCATATGCACATTAATAAATTACAAATTTTTTAAAAACAGAAACAACAAAATCAAAGCAAGCAAACAACTGCAGAGAAGAAACTTGTCTAAAGAAAAAAAAAATCAGAGTGGATGATAAATTCATAGAGCAGATAAAGCAGCACATAAAGGAATCCACGTTTGCTAGACCAAGGCTCTGAATTAACTTCAGAAGATGGAGCCAGGAAGCAGCAAAGAGGATAAAATGAACCATGTGTCCTGGAATAATTAGATAATTCTCTGACACAGCCCACACATTTTGGCTGGTTCAGGCCTGTTTCATGGCTGGTTCTGTGTTCCAACGTACCTCACTCTGGTCTAAGTTCCTCTGCAACCACAAGCAGATGTTCTCTAGACTAAAATTCAGAACAGAGGAAACAAGCTCTATTGAAAGGTTTAAATAACTGGTGGGGTCATTAGCAATCTGCCCAGAGTTGATGATGCTTTGGAGATGCTTTGAGAGCAGATGCGTAAGCATGAAGTAGGAAGGAGGAATCATTTTATAGATGTAAATAGACCACCAAGTGCTCTTAAAACATATCTGCACATACATGGGAAAAAAAGGCAGGGGAAACAGCACATCTATGTGACTATTTCACAATATGTTGTACTCTAAAAACGTTCATTTGTCATTGAGATGATTTATTGTGTTCTTCACTTGAAGCTATTGTCAGTCCACAAGAACTATTTCACTAATTTACAACTGTGTCAAATCAAAGTTTTACAGATTTGTCATTTATCCAGATTATTTTTTAGTGCAGGTGTTTTGCTTACACAGAAGGAAGCAGCAATATATTGTGATCAAAGAGGACTTGAAAGTCCAGAGTGCCAACACCAGCTCTCCATCAGGTGCTAGCTGACTCATTGGCTTTTAATGTGTAACTAACAACCAGCAATCCAGGCAGCGGCTGATAAGAGTACCTCACTGGAGTTAACAGGAGTGAACAAAACCTGCCCTAATGGATACTGATGCTGACTCAGTTAATACTGCTAAAGCATTAGAAAACTCCAATAAAAAGAGCAAGGAATGTTACGATGTATTAACACCCCTCTCGTTTCTGTGGATTAGATCACTGCAGCCCTACGGGCTCCTTCAGCCTCAGCTCCGCTCTGCCGCGCCCGCTGCACCCCTCGCAGCCGCTCTCGGCGCCTCACGGCGCAAGGGGCAGCAGGGCGGAGGCGCGGCCGTGCGGGGCCATGCGGGGCCGTGCTTTGAGGAGCGGGGCCGTGTGGGGCCGTGTGGGGCCGTGCTTTGAGGAGCGGGGCCGTGCGGGGCCGTGCT
>VWZN01010121.1:48125-72889 GCA_013396955.1 Regulus satrapa | reverse complement strand
TTTGTTTTTTTTTTTTTTGTTTTTGTTTTTTTGTTTTTTTTTTTCCTGTTCACTGATTGCAAGATCAACAAGAGAAAGAGAATTAAGTTTCTGCTTTGGCTGCCTCCAGGGATCAAAAACTTCCCAGAGAATGGAGTGATCTCCATATATTTTACATAGTAGACAATGTAGCTGGACTATTGTGGTGCTCTGTGCTGATCCCTACCTCTCTCCATCTATATTCTAAAGCCCTGAAACAAACCTTTTATATCTGCATACTTCAAATTATAATAAACAGATTATGTTCATTTTATTAACTGATATACTACAAAACTTCACACAAGGTTAGTAATCTGTGTGGTGGGTTTGGTCCTTTTGAGGCATCTATAAATAAAACCCAAGAATATAAAGAACTAAGAACTAAGATATAAAAGCCAGAAATCAAGACATCCACCAAGTTTTTTCAATGGGATGATTCAGCTGCCAAGACCTGGGAACTTGAGGCTGTGCTCACAAAAATAACATTGAAACATTCAAGGCTGGAAAGGGTTTGAGAAGAGAGATTGAGAAGATTGCTGTAGCATTTGGTAGGGAAAAAAACATTTGCAAGTTATGTTTCACAGGAGGTAGCACTCTCTTCCACTGCCATCCCTCAAGCTCAAAGAGGAGTCATGATTCCTCCTCAGTTTGGAGTGCCTTTCTTCATCTTTTTGCATGAGCCCATAGCTATACCAGACCTTTCTGAGGCAAAGAGGTGATTACAGATTTAGAGATTATAGAATTGAAATACAAAAGGAAATGGTTTGCATGTTCTGGAGAGGAGAACATAGGGCAAGGAAGAGTGGAAAAAGATACCTAAGTGGAGAGTCATCAATTTTTAACTTGCTAAGAAGAAATTGTTAATTTTCAGCTAAAAAGATCTGGACAGCACATGAGCCAACCCACCTAGATGGACAGTTAAGCACGGTAGTGAGATCAGAGGAACGTGTTTTAACCAGAGTCTATGAAAAATGCCTTAGATCTTTGCAACGTTGAAAGGGATAACTACAGACAGCAAGGAAGAACTAAAAGTGTCTTTAATGTTATCAGAAATGCAAAGAAACCTCTCGAGTAGAGCATGTTTTCTCTTGCCATTCTTCACTTTTTCACCCCTCAGGGAGGCACGAGCAGGATGTGGCTGAAGCTCAGGTGTTTGTGCCCTGTTGGCCTGTTGCTCAGAGGGTGAGAAGCAGGGTCCCTTGCATCCCTTGTACAGCATCAGGAGCCACTGACACCCCACGATATCACTGAACAGGTCAAGAGCTGTTCTCACACTTTCCTGCTTCAGCCTCAAAGTTCCCATCTAGCCTCACAGGTTTATTCAAGTTTCTTTAACAGGCCCCTTGTATTAAGGCTAGGCTATGGCCTTACAGCCTTAAAGCTGAAGAGGATTTAATCAATAAAAAGTCCTTTGCTTAATATCTACCTTAGCCAAGACCCGAGTCAGTTAGGGAGGCACTGCAGCCCTTCCCATCCTTACACAGGAAAGGCAGTCAGCGCTTACGGTGGCAGTATTATTTCCCTTTCTGAAATTACCCACCTGGCCTCTTATTTTATAAATACACTTATTCTTGAAAAACACTCAGGCTCAGAAAACATAAACGGTTCAGGAGACATTACATACACATCGAGAATTTAGCAGTCAATTTAATGTTTGAGGAAACTTAAGTGCTGCAGTAAGACATCTGGAAAGCAAAACATGCTGAGCAAAATAAAGCTTTTTCCAAACTGGCAATCAGGAAACTAAGGCTGTAAAAGGGTCTGCTTCTTCCAGAGGGGGAAAAAAAAAAAAGCTGGATCATGAAAGACAGTAGGGAAGATCCATCAAGGCAGGGACCCCCTTTTGCTTCTTTCTTAGGACTCTCATTAATCCATATAAAGCATCACTGGTAAAGCAGTTGAGAGCTGTGGTTAACACTGAAGTCATCTTCAGGTGCCTTGAAGCTGGGTATTCCTTAGTGAAAATTAAGATGAAACCTTGTGCCCTTCCCCCTCTCTCCTCACAGCTCTGCTTTTTGAGGTAGACATACCTCCCCAACCTTTCTCTTCCCTTCCCTCGCTGCTCTGTTCTCAACAAGATGCTACCAATGTTCCCACCCCTGTGTACGAGAAACAATGGATCCCAGAGTTTTGTCACATACAGGTATTCGTGCACCTTTACCTTCATCTTTTAACTGATTTCCTGTCCCCAGCTGGAGAGAGGCCAGAATAGGTTTGTGCTTGACAATTCAAATGAAATGCAGATAGATTACCAGAAAGTCTCACCGATTTCAGAGAGTTTATCTCAGCAGCAGGATACTGTAACTTGCCCACTCAAGGCAGAGAGGGCAGGACCAGATTTTGCAGTAGGTCCATAGAACGTGATGCAGAAAAGCAAGGAGACCCCATTTGTGTGGCTGCTCCAGTACAACTCTTAAATATTTGGCAAGTGTCTTATTAAATATGATACCATATAGCTATGAACACAGTGAGAGGAAGATTTCCATCAAAATTTTAAAGAGTCAAATTAGAGTGTACCAAAAATAATTCAACCATTGTATTGTTTTAAAATTAATTGTTTAAAAAAGGTTGTTGCAGGTGCAACTTTTAAGGGGTTAAGAGAATAATGATATATTTACCTAACTTGGATTGCTAGTGGAAAGGCACACATTCTCCATTTAATTTTGTAGAGGAAATTTGAACTTTTAAATTTGAAGAAAGATGAAATATTAAATTTGAAGAAAGAGGAAATATTCATTGATGTTCAAAGCCAAAAGAATGAAGACAGGTGTAGTCCAGGGAAACTACTAATGCAGTCAAATAGGATTTCTTCCTCCTAAAACGTGCTGAGCAACTTCAAAATTATTTTGGTATTATTCTGGATAGCAGCATAGCCAATTCTGGCATATACACCAACAGAACTGTATGTATTTCTGTGAAAATTCCAGGAATTACATAATCAGTTTTTCACTACAGGCTTAAGTAATAAAATAGAATTTCAAACTGATTAGAAAAAGAGATTTTACTTCAATGAAAAAATACATATGGTTTTAACATATCCTCCTACACAGGAAAATCTGGACAATTTAACAAAAAACAGTTTCACTGTGTCAGGTGCATTCAAAGCTATTTTACATTGATATTGAAGGAAACCCACATTATTTAAAAGGCTAGTTAAACATAGAGAACAACTCAGAATCCAGTCTTACTCTGGTATCAGAGACTGTTTATTTTTCTTACAAGGTAATTCTCAATATTGCTTGAAATTTTTAGTGCACAGAATTTGACTCAGAAAACAATACTACTATTTCTAATGCCTCTGTGTAAAACTCACTGTGGGTTCCTGAAAAATCCTCTGTGGCTTTTGTCCCATAGTACTAGCTTAACGTTTTTGAGGAATATACCAGAATTCAGGACACAAAGCTCCATGAGATTACAGGCAGTTCTGTGTCAACCCTAATTTTGTGAATATGGACACACTCAGTTAGTATGGGATAACTTAGTTTCAGGAAAAGTTCAAGCTGGCCCTACTTAAAAGAAATACAAGTTTAGAAAGAAAACAAGGTCATCACACAGCTCTGATACAGCTAAAGAATAAGGCCACTGAAACTTGGTCCTTTTTTTTTTTTCTCCATTAAAAAAAGGATGAAGGAAACATCAGTTAAGTTTACAAGTCACACATAACCCAAGACACAATGCTCTCTCTGACATTCCACTGAAGAGGAGATTCTTCACACGAGCCTCGGCTCGGGAGAAGTGCTGGAGGTGGTGGTGAAGGTGCACAACTGTGTGCTCTCATGAGAGGGCAGACTGCTTTCTAACAGCTCTTGGTGATGGGAAGTTTATGCCTGATGTTAGAGCTAAAAGAGGAAGCTCTTCAATTCTTCACATTCACTGACCAGCCACTGCAGCTGAACAGCCAAAGGGAGAATCAACAGTTAAGCAGCAGTACAAAAGCTGCAGTAAAAAAATTAAATTAGGCCACAGTACTGCTGCTTAGCATGCCAGCCCATTCTATAAAGTAAACGCTTTCAAGTTAGGTACAAACTCTTCCAAGCTGCTTTTAAATAGCACATGTACTATTTATATATTTACCTTAATTCATCCCCTAAAGATAGAAAAAGTTCTATTGTGCTTTTCATGGCATATCTGTACTATACTATCATGTAGTCTTCCTTTGCTGATTATTCAGTTTTGATGGGGGACTACAAAATAAATTTTTGGAGCACTTGGTATTAGAATACCCAAACAGTATTAAAAAAAAAAAGATGGTGCCATTAAAAAAGGCAGAGGATAAAAAAAAAAATTAAAGCTCCTTATTAATGTATTATTAAATCTACAATATTCCACCAAGTTTACATAGTCACAGCAACATTGCACTGTTAAGAGGACAGTACATTTGTCACGATCTGTTTATTGTCCACATACGTAATTTATTAGCCTACAAGTATTATTTACCACAGGCAAACTAAATACTGTGCTTTTAAGAAACCTGCATAGAAATGATTGGATGTTTCTTTATTTTGGACATATTTACAAAAACAATTTCTATGTGTGTTAGCAATAAATAATCCCAATATTCAAAATGTCAGTGCTCATGCACACACTGACAAGATGACTGCATGCTTTAAAAAAAATGTTTACAGTACAGTCTCCTTCATAGCCCTCTCCCTAATAATAGCAGAAAGTGCATTTTCTTCCATATTCTTTTTCCTTTTCTTCTGTTTTCATTTAGTCTTGCTTCTGAGGGATACAGCCTTCCATCTCAACAACTTCTGGCCAGCCTTCATACTTGTTTGTGTCCTTGTTATTCTTTATATGCTAAAAATGTAAAATATCAATCTGCTGTTAAAGTGAAGTCATTTACCTTTTGCTTTAACTCTTAGCTTTTCAGACCATGCACAAACTAAAAAATATAATTATTAACTTCTTGTGCTTTGAATCAAATATAACAATCTGTAAGTATTCACCATTTAAAGGAACTTGCTCAGAGAAGTGTATGGTAAAAAGCCATACAGGGAAAACATTTTAACATTCTATTACAGGTGTTTTCTTAGGAAGAGAGAAGCAAGGATATTACCAACTGCATTAAAGCATGAACCACCAGGTAAAAATAAATAAGGATACTAAATTTACAAGGCAATGAAAACAAATGCATTTGAAAGAACATTTCATTTGTCTACCAAGCAACTATCTACAGTCAGGTAAGACATTATTGCCTCCAAGAGTCGGTCGCTGTTTCTGCACTTAGTTTCCCCTCCCTTAAAAAGCTGGCAGAAAAAACCACCTCCTCCTTACTCTGCTAGTACAAAGCTACTTTTACCAGTAATTAAAGGCAACACTGACATGCTGAATTAACAGCTAAAGTATGGGAATATATTCTATTTCACAAGCCTTGCCATGGCAGCAATTTGAGAGAAGAGCAAAGCTAACAGCTGGGAACACCAACACCTTAACTACCCACTCATCTCTTGGAAGTTCACTGTTCTTAGCGCATCTAAAATACAACTCAGAAAGCTTTGAATTCTTCAGTTTAATTGGATTTATTTAAAAGATTAATAATCTAGTTGCTGGCATAGTAAGATCTACACCATAAAAGGTTTTTTTTTTCTTATTTATGAGTCACCAGTCTTTTCTTGTATGTTTAAAAGGAGGATGTTACTCAAGGAAAAAACCTGAAAATAACACTGTGCCCCAGTACTGCAATAGATACCCATCTTGAACAAATGCATGGCATTTATAAAGCATGCTATGCCTCTGTTAATGCAAGCTGTTAAATTCCAGGAAGTCATAGAATCACAAACCTGTTCAAATGGACTTTTAGTCTTAATTCCTTTACCACCGCAGAAGACCCAGTTGTCTCTGAAGCCAAGGTTAGTGATGGACGTACTTCCTAATTCAGCAATCAGTTTCCGTGCTTCCTCATTAAGCCTTGAAAAAAACAGAAGTTCAGTATGTCAATAAAATACATGCTCTTAGAGCTCTCATTGCTCAGTGAACCCAGTCTGCCTTGATCTTATTTAATATGCTTTAAGTCAGTCAACACTGGGTAAGATCTATCTTTCAGAATCAGGTAAGGCTAGTTCTGAAATCACCTGATGCAATGAGCACTGCTCTTTCATCCTGTAATCTCAAGGAACCAGGATATAAACCTATCAACTACAGCAACAAAAGCCAAGAACCCTCTCCTGTGAGAATTTATACATCTCAAGTTCTGTTAGCAGTTCTCCAAGCAACTAAAAAAGTCAGACTTTAAAGTAAACATTGTTTTCAGGCTCAAGCTGAAATCTAGACAGTAAAAGCTATTTTAGATTAGAAGAATGAAATTAATATCTGAAATAAGTTCTCATCTGCTTGGGGCAGTTAATTCAAAATTCAGAATGCTGCCTCACAGTATGGTTCAATGCCTGGAAACCCAAGTAGGATAATTTTAGTACAGAACGGAAAGCAGTTCTGTAGAATAAGATATCATTCCAAATTCTGAAAATAGCAGCTCATTATTTCTTCCCTTAAGTTTCTAAATGTTCCTGATTATCAAACAAGACACAAAACTTCTGACTACTACCACCTATTAAGATATAGCTGTATGACTCACTTGAGCCAAAATTATTTATGAGTCACCATACTGTAGAAGTTGTTAAATACTGTAGAAGTTACTTGCCCAGCCCATACTCCCAACTTTCTCAAGCATTACGGCAGCTTGATTCTTCCCAAATTTGTTTCCAAGAACTGGCATTTATATTTACAATCAACTATCAGTGATAGTTGTAATATTGTCAGTACGCAGTAGTTCCTGTCTGTCAGCATGACAAGGCCAAATATAACTTCTTGTTTGGCTGTATTTATCTACATACAAACTACTGTAGATCAGCTGTAACATGATTACTGAAGCAAAACTAACCCTACTTATATTACTGAAAACATCAAAGAAGAAATGGAAAAAGAAGGTAAAATGTAAAGTAACAAAACAAGTGAACACAACAACAGAGAGAAGAGCCAACCTTGGCTAAAACCCCAGTAAATTAATTTCTTCTTTCCTAAAAGCAGTGAATGTAAACACACAACTATTTACTGTGAAGATTCCACACTGCAAAGTCAGGACTTAAGTCACAGGGAAGCTGCTTCTATATCAAAAATACAAGTTGAAGATAACAAATTAAACAAAAAGAGGGAAAGAATGTACAGACCACATTAACAAAAAAGTTAATTATTAATAAAACAACAGAGATAAAGGAAAGAAGTTTCAATTTGCACTTTGAAAGGCAATCCTTTGGACAGGATGACCTAATTGAGAAGTAGATAAAAAAAACATACTCTACAGTAATTTTAGTATCTATTGAAACTGACCCAAGTTGTGGAAATTGAGACCAACCCTCTTAGGCTACATCTAGATTAATAAATTGAACAGCTTTAGGGTAGAACAGTAAAACAGAGGACAAAAAAGACAAGGCTCACACTAGTAACCTCTATGACTTAAAAATGTAAGGATACAGGCAAGGCTTGTTGGGAATGGTGTCTGCTATCCTGTAAGCACCAAACTCTGTCTTGGAGTTGATCTGAAGAAAGTGCTGGATGGCACAGACACTTTCCACCAGAGTATATACTCATAATCACGTTCTTATGTCTGGACCTATCTGAATTTACTAGCCTAGGACAGAGTGAGAAAAGTCAGCACACCTATCTGCTTAGTTTTAGTTTGATTTTTGTTGTGCCCAAATCACATCTGCATCATAAAACTAATAAACTGAAAGTATAGTTTCAAATCTGTCATCTTGGAAGAACAAAATCTTATTATTAAAAGTGGTTGTGTGATAATGTATTTTTTTCAGTATAATAGAGCATATAAAAGTTGAAGCAACATTTGCTGTTTAAAAACAATTACATACTTGGTTGCACCATCATCATATGTTGTCATTAACACAATTGTTCCATCCTGGATGGTCTTCAGAAATTCAATCAGTGGTGCCACTTCTGAAAAGAAAGAGATCATAAAACTGTTTAATAATAAGCAACAATTCTGTATTTAAACATCTGCAATGTCTTTCTGCAAAGACATTATTTTTAAGAATATTTGTAAAGATAATGTTTATATATATAAAATATACATACTATTTGTATATATATATTTATAAAAAGATGTGGAGTGAAATAAAGCTAAAATGCATCAGAGAATTCTTATTTTATAGAAAGAGTTTAATCCTTACTGTGTAAAGACATAACCACAAATGAGAACTACTCTGGAGAGCAAGTCTGTTTGATTAACCACACCATTCCCTCCTGCCTTAACTACTTGTGTCCCTTTAAAGTTGCACTCTTCTCACAATTATAGAGGTGGAGGTGAAGCACTCCCTTAACTGTCACCTTAAATCACACAGCAAGTGGAGTCTGGACAAGAAGAAAAAAGGCACATCGATTGTTTCTGACCACTGTAATTGCACCTACCTCCTCCCCACATGTCAAAGAACTTAGTATCTAATAATTCTCCTGTTTTACCTGAAGGAAAAGAGAAAAAGAAATATTTGATGCCATCAAAAGTAGCCAAAATTAATTTACAGATCACATGCCAAATTCTGCTTACACTCTTTAAGGCAAAGTGTTGCACAAGACACCAGATAAATGAATTATGGTAACTTTTCTTTTATGGAAACAGTGTAGTGGTTTGTGGAAAAGTGCAGGAAAAGGTAAGAGAGGAAAAAAGTGAGAAGATCCAGAAAGTTCTGGAGGCCAGGACAGATGTGGCTTTAAACAGCCTGGTCTAGTGCAAGGTGCCCCTGCCCATGGCAGGGGGGGTGGAACTGGATGATCTTAAACGTCCCTTAAACACAAATCATTCTATGATTCTAGGCAAAATTCAGATTTTGCTTCAAGTGGAAGCTAAAATAAATTATAACACCCACAGGCTCTAAAACCAACAAAGAATAATCAGTTCATATATCTGCCTTTTTAAAAAGTTTGCTTTGTAAAAATAGACAGTGCAGCTTTAGACTGCCTTTCATGGCACATGGAAAATCAGAAAGACTAAAATTAGACTGCATGTTTTGCTATAGACTGGAAATTGTAAGTAGATTTAAACATCCAGGATGAATAGATAAAAGTGGACAAGATAGTATATCTCATTACCTTTTTTTAAATTTTGCTGTCTACAAAGGAGTATTTGATGGAAGGTGGAGTTTTTTAATATATGCATTTAAAGTTTGGAAGACAGAAAGATGGAGCTATAAAATACAAAGACAGGTATTTTGTTTTTGAACAGATTGAGACAATTTAGGAAAGCAGCATAGGACTAGAGAGAATTGTTCAAGTTAAGCTTTAGATGATGAAAGTCTGAGTACAATCCACATAGAATTTATGCTGCAACTCATGTCTGTGATGTATCAATAAAGACAGTCCCTACAGCACTCCATATTACTATTTTTCCAACCCATTTTTAGAAGCAAAAAAAGCACTGAGTTTTTCTGCTTTGTAACAAGGTCTCAGTGCCAGTACCTGACATTATCTCAGTATAAATAACCTGAAAACTTCCTTTCTCCTTGGTGCTTGCCTTTCACCACCCCATAGTATTTCACCTTAAATTTCAGAAACAATTTTAAAATGAAGACAATCTGCACACTTAAAATGTCACTTACCATTGACCAAGGCTATATTTATTCCTCTGCCGACATTATTTTTAACTCCACTCATTAAACTGAAACAAAAAGAAATTATATTTAATGGGACAATCTTCTGATGTGAAATATTTCTGGTTTTTAAATAGGATCAAGTTATAAAAGAGACATAGCTAAAAGACTGCATGTTCATGAGTACTTCAATGAAGCAAAATCTTGAACTAATCTTGTGTTCTTGAAGCACTGCTGAATTAAGAATAATACACCAAGTATCCTCAGTTGTATTGATTCAATTTGATTCCTTAATCATGGTTTCAAAGTATGGCTATATAGTGTCACAATAATAGCATTATTTATGTAGTTATTAAAACATTAAAAGAAACAAAATATTCATTTGAGGAGCTCAGCAGTCACATAACTAACATTTTAAGCTTTCCTTTGCAAGCATACAATCAACAAAAATGTGTTAATGAGTTTAAATCTAACAAAACAAAAGCACTTTAGAAACACACTCTCTAAGACACTTTAGTTCTATCCCGACCAGGATTTCTTTAACCTCTCTAGCTGGCTTTAGGAAGGGGCTGCACACGTATACAATCCTGTTATGTGCAAGATTTTCTTCACATTTCTCCCTCAGTAATATGATTTTCCAATAATGTCTGAACACCTGCTGTAAGCAATGCCCCCTTTACACCACAGCATCCATGTCAGCTTTCCCATGGCAACTTCTTAGTGATAGGCTAGAAACAAGAAATGCTCTGTCGTAGAAGTATGTAGAAAAATCTTCCTCTCTGGTGCTATCCTTTGCACCCAGGATTAAGACAGAAGCCAAAATTTAGAGGAATGGCAAACTGAACAGACAAGTATCAGAAACAGACTCAGTATTCAGAGGGGCTGTGAAAGACTACCAGATAAGGGTAACTCTTGGCAGAGTGAATTTTAAAGGTTTTAAAGAACTAGTAATCAGAGATAATAGAGTTCATGTTCTTCTGTTAGTCCCTATACTACCTGCCAAAAACTGATTTAAATTAAAACTCTAATTCAGTAATTTCTGAAAGAAAATACTTGAAAATTTATGCTGAAATTCAAAATTCAATTCTGGCTAGTAGGGAACTCCAGAAGCATTTTAGCCACTGGAGGATCATTTCTGCTCTGATCATGTGATTTTCATGTTATGTCAAAGCATCCATTCTAAACAAAAAAAACATATGGCAAATAAAGACTAGAACATAAATCAATAAAGGCAAAGAAGTTCTGCACCTATTCTTTTCCTCCTGCAATATTTATTGGGCATTTCTCTTACCAAAAAGAATAAGAACTTTCTTTAATTTTGACTACAAAATTCTCTGTAAATAAGTACCAGAAAAATACCCAATACTGAGGTGACTAGGCACAAACTCCACACATGCATAAAGTTATAATGGATTCAGATAACAAATCCTGCACCTATGAATACAAGAATTACTGGTTACTAAAGGAATTTAGTGCAACATTCTGCTATTGGATTACCAGGGCACAATGGGGCAACTGGCTTCTTAAAAAAGTAAAACTGCACAGAGAAGTTGCTGGTAAAGAAGTAAATATTGCCCCTTCCAAAAAGCCCATGAAGTAGCAACAACAATATTTAATGATGATGAGTCCAGCATGTTTTTTCTAATTTGGATTAGGGTTTCCCAATATAGAACAAGGCTATAACTGAACTTGTAGGCAGCAGAAATCCTGTTTCACATTAAAATATCTATATAATAAAAAAGAAAAATTGACAGATTACTTGCATTCTGAATTGTATCAGCAACTTCAGCACTTTCATAAGTCAAGTGACATCCTAACATTTAATACATAGGAAAAATACTCTACTCTGTAAATATCATTCACAAATTATGAAAACTCATTCCTCCTGTCCTGTCTTGGAAGCATGAAGAACCCAACATAATCAGAAAAATGTGTGAGTTCACAAAATATCTCTAAAAAAAAAGCTACTCAAGAGGAAATTAGTTGTTTTCAGAGCTCTGATATATTACAGATATATTATACACTTGAGACAGCTTGTGCATCATCACAAACACAACAGGCTGCAATGCGACAGCTTCTCACAGGAGGGCAGCCCTTCATCAGTTTTAGAATTCTTCCGAGAATTTACAGTCAGCAAATTGAGAGATTTTGGAGGAGAAATAAAACCTCTTCTGAGCAAAGCAGGAGATGGTATAAAATCAATCAAATTTTCTGGTGGACACTTAGACATGACCAGTTCCCCTCTGAAGGAATTCAGAAAGATGTTTGCCAAGGAAAGTTGAACTTCAGAATTCAACAGCTGCGCACTAAAGCGCCCGTTCAGAAGACTTTTTCCAGCAACTACTTTCTTTTCATCACTTTCTTCAGCAAACTATCTAAATAGAGGATTTTCCTTTTTTTGGACAGAAATAACAAAACTCTTCTTAGTTAATCTGCCAGCAAGACATTAAAACAAAAAAGTAAAAAATCTGAAACAAAACAACCCTACAAGCATGAAATTAAAATATTACTTGCATTCCCACAACTTTTAATCATTGAATCAGCTTAAGTCTTCACAGATATTAAGCTTCCTATATTAAGCAACCAGAAAGAGACAGTAGCACGTTTTGTAACGCCAGCAGAAATACCACGCTGAGATTAGATAAGCCTGCCCAAGGTCACTGAGCAAGTCCCCAGTACGAATGGGAAGCAGAAGGAGCAGCGTGTGCCAAGGTGAGCTCCCGCCGAGCCCGTGCTCCCCAGGCCCGGCGGGTGCTCTGCTGCAAACCAACTCCCACACAAGGGAGCAAGCTTGGGCTCAGCCAGCCTTACACAGGAATGCTACTCAGTGCTGAGAACAGTCTTCTCTAAGATCACTTGAGACTAGTCTTACAGTTACTTTAGAGAGTAAAGTGATGGAAAACGCTCCCAGGAAATTTTTCCTCTACACAGGAATTATCCTGTTTACTGTGTTGTGTGGGGTTATGTTGTTCACAGAG
This sequence comes from Regulus satrapa, assembly GCA_013396955.1. Lineage (NCBI taxonomy): Eukaryota > Metazoa > Chordata > Aves > Passeriformes > Regulidae > Regulus > Regulus satrapa. Next base: position 60,297 of record VWZN01010121.1, on the reverse strand, counting down.
AAGTTGCCATCGGCTCTAGAATTCATGAGCACCAGCTGCTGTGTGTGCTATCTGTACTAATATAGTGTGAGCTGAGAAACAGCTAAACTGGTGTAGCTTAAGTGAAAGTGGAAGGCAAAGGCATTAAGTGTGACTGATACTGGAAAAAAAATCTCCTTCCAACAACACTAACATTGTCTTTTCTGACATGCCACCTGCAAAATCAAGTGGATAGATTATATTGTAGGAAGCTGCATACTCTGGGTGACAGTGAGCAGGAGCAGTCTAAGAGGAAAAACAGTCTAAAAAATTAATATTCCCATTATGGAATGGAACAGTGGAACTTTTTACTTAACGAAAAGTACTCAGTTAAATACTTTATGCACATTATTATCGATAATACTGGGTCAAAAACATTATTAAAAAGAGGATTAAAAACCAAACTGTCTCAAGCAGTTGTTTTCCTCATTTCACAATTATTTAAAGTTTATTAAAACTTTAGTTATCAACCCCACAGTTAAATAACTACCCATCATTAAAAAGCTATTTTTTCCCTTTTGAAAGAAACCTTAGAAGAAAGGTAGAAAATATATTCTGACATCAGTACTGAGGAAATACAGTTTAGAAGATTACTTGAAAAAGACAGTTATTCACTGAATTACTCTTAGAGGCACAAGGACAAATTACTTAGAGACAAGTGTGCATTTGACTTCACCAAGTCTAACTAACCCTTAAGTCTGTAAACCTTAAAGTTCAAGCTATCTTGCATGTATTAAAATAACATACAGTTATGCATTTACTGCAGAGCATGAAGTGTGCTTCATCAGAGACAAGGTTATAATGCAACGTGACCTTTTAATGGAGTCAAAGTGTTTGCAAAAAACCCCTAATTTTAACTGCTGATTTTATGTGCAAAGTGATATAAGTATTTGAAAGAGACACTTAGAAACACCACGTAAAAATACTTACACATTATCCTCTACACAAATTTTAGGTCCAACTACATTTGCTGCTCCACTTGACATTTTGAACGCAAAATGCTTTTCAGGACAAGCTTTAGAGATCCCACACTTGTATCTTGGAGGTTTTGTAGCTTTTAAAAGGAAATAAACCAAGATTTTACAAAACACCACAGGTAGGCTAACAGACAAATATATTTTGAAGGAATTCAAGGAAGAGAGCAAACACAATCACATCTGTAGTTACCTAGCAGTTTAAAATAATCTAAGTTCCTGAAGCATCTCATTATTTCAATTTTTTGTTGTCACCCTGCTGCTTGCTCTGGCGCTGTCATCAAAAGCCACAAGCCAAAACGACAAAACAGACTTTACCAGAAATTTAGGAAAATCATGAGAAGAGGAAAATTAGTTTCTGATTGCGTTTGAAGTGTAATTAAGACTTTCTTAACTATGAAAATTCATCAGTCTTTCTGTTATTAGTAAAAGCAAGTCACAGCAGTAATGCATAAATACTATGAATACTCACAGCGTGCAGCTGCATCCAATGCTGATCTAGCTAAAATGAAAAAAGAAAGTTTTACAGGATGTTACTATTAAAGTGTCATCTGCTATATCATATCCTATAATTGTAAAATCTTTCTGTACCTCTATAAAAACAGGATGGCTGCAATAGAGTATCAAATGCACCTGAATATTATGCTCCAATAAAAACCAACTTTTATGCATTAGCAGAATGAAAGTGATTACGAATCCCATTCAGATACACTGCTTTAATTTATGGCTCTTTGAGAGTCATGGAGTCAAAAACTCACAGAGATCCAAAACCTCTGAGAATTTATGGAGTTCAGGGCATTGAAGTGAAATTAATTCCCTCCTTACAGCTTCATTGGGGTGGGGTTCCTTTCACCTAAACTGGAAGCCTGCAGCTCAGGTGTACTTCATCCCAACCATTCAGGACTCCCTTTCCTGAGACATGAAGGGACACAAGTGCCCCTATCACCCACACGTCTGAATGATACCTCTTATTTCCAATAAACAGGAAAAGAGCAGGTAAAATTATGTATCCTTGGCAGACAAAAGAATCAAACTGATTAAGAGGGTAGGTTAAATATTTCATAGAGAAAATAATTTAATACGCATATTATATATAAAAAAAACCAAGCAAACACATTAAACACAGAATTCTCAAGTTGAAGAGCCTAAGGCAAAATGAATACAATATTCTTTATAAAGGCTCAAGTAAATACTAATAAATGTCTGGTGAAAATAAAGTCATCACTTACCAAATATGTGTCCTAAGTTTGCATCCATTTTTATTTCAAACACTTGAGATATGACATAAAACGTCAATAAAAATATTGCTATGACTACTACCAACTTTGCAGCACCTGTTAAGAAACAGAAAAAAGTTTCAAAAATTACCTGCAAATGGTAATTAGTTTACCAAAATTACAAATATGAGGAATGTGTATCAGGTTACTTCCAGACAGCTCAGAAACAGGATGATCATTTCTGGACCTACTAAACAGAATAAATCTGGAAAAAAAGGATGGATGCTATAATGTAGGATGGATATTATAATGTAGGATGTTACTGCACCAATCCATCAAGTTATACCAAATACACTCTGGTCTTTCTCTACCTTCATGCTTGACTGACACCACAGTACACCAAACTCAGCTCAGAAGCCAGGAGAAACCAGACTTCCATAAAAATCCAGCTTAACCAAGTGAACTAAGATAATCTACCTGGCTGTTTTTCAAAGACAAAATTCCCCCCTTCCCCATCCCACATCCCTGTTCTCAGCCATGAGTACCTGGTTCCTCACTGTTCACAAATACTGTGTTTCCCTCTGCCCTCAAATTGAGCTACCTCTGTTTTAAGATATGGCCCAGACTGAGTGATTAGGGATCTGTTTACATACTACAGCTTGGCTACTGTCATCAGTCAGCTCTGAATATGACATGAAAAAAACAACCAACCAACCAAAAACCAACAACAAAAAACCCCAAACCATCAGCCAACTAAAAACAAGCATTCTCACTTATTTTTCAAGAAACTTATAATAACCACCTTCAAAAAGCAAGTTTGATGACTCAAAGGCTATTTTAAAATAAGTTTGAAAAAGCTGTACCTCTCCCATCCACCTTTTAATATACTGAAGTGGGCAGCTCTAAGTTTTACAAGTCTAAGTTCCTGCTGTGCTGAGTGACCAATTTACTTCCTGGGAGAAGAGATGCAAGCACACAACCACAGCAGCTTACATGTGAAATGAAAATATATTAGATACTGCCACAAATCTCACTATTTTTTAGCATAACTTGCAATATATTTTTACAGAATGCTCCACTCCTAACTGACTGTAAAATACTGACTAATAAACACTGACAGAGTAAAAGTCAGGTGAGGATGCATCTGCTCAACATCCTGCCTTTCCATCTCACTGCAAGCATGCTTCTTTTTCTCAGCTTGCCAGCCATTTCCTTCAGGAAAAGCCCAACTTATATACTCCTGCAGATCTCAGAGTGCTGCTGTGATGGGCTGCTCAGAAAAACTTAAAATAGACAGATTACTCAGCCCTCAGAAGGATGAGAGATGCTAATCAGTCTTTCCAAAAGGCTAAAAAAAGATAAGGGGATAGAAAAAGAAAAATGAAGAAAGATAAAAGGGTTTTTTGCTTGTCATTTGGTCTTTTTTGTGTGTGAGCACATACATAATATGATGTAAGAATACACAGGTGCAAACCTAACTTAGAAATATTATGCTGGAACTCCAAAGGTCACTCCAAGGGAAGGAAACCATGTGTAAGCGCTGGAGAAACAGATGATCTGAACATATGTTAAGAAATGGGGTAAAGGTTTTCCAAGCAACACGGCTTAAAACCACAAGACGGAACCAGATTTTGGAATGTGTCATCTAGCAAGCAGCATTTGGAGATCATGTTTTAGTAGATAGTACCTGAGATGAACAAGAACTCAGTCCGAGGACTAACCATCCCCTCTGCTCTATAGTCTGAGGTTTTCAAATGAACTGCAAGTGCTCCTTTCCAAGGAACAGGAAGACATCTCCTAGAAGGTTCTTGAAGCATTTGAACCAAAACTGGCATGTTTGCTACAGGTGAAACAGTCAATAGGAACTGCCATATCTACTTTATGGTTTTTAACAACAACTACAACAACAACAATGTTGAATGGAAAGAAAAAAACCCTAAACCTAAACACATTTGGAAAATAATTTTCCAGAAGACTCATACACCTACAAATTGGAGCATTTTCCAGTTCTTTATCAGATTCACTTTAGCAAATTGCTCCCAGTTATATATATTGTGGGTAATAAAGCAAAATTAGGAGTAGTGAGAAAAATTTCATGCATTAACAAATTCTTGGAAAAGGTATCATTTTCTTCTAGAAGAGGCAATAGTTTCTCCTTCTGCAAAATAACACTCTAGCTATTGATAAAAGTGCAATGACTGGAAACTCAAAACTATTCCATTACTACACAGGCTATTCTCCTGCAACAAAATGTCTAAAATAAAGTTTTCTTTTAATGTTATATTAGAAAAGATCTTATTTTAAAACCACTATACTTTCTGTCAAGTAGAATTAGTTTTTTAAAGCCTGTACTACAGTAATTTAGCTCTATGAAAAGGCTTTTATAGTTTTTAAACTCCCAGCAACCATTCAGAAAGTTTCAGACACTTAAAACATCACAGAGCAATTTTAGTAAGGCAGGGAAGAAATGGCTTAAGACATCCTTTTGCCATTTCCTTATTCCTTCATTATCTTAGAGAAATAGCAGCCAAGATCTGTCAAGTCATGGCTTCTTAAGCAGTCACTGCAGAGCAGCTACAGCATTTTAACAAGGTGATTACTCTTCAACCATCTCCATTCCAAAAGGAGCTTCATCAAGTGTACCCCGAGAAAGCTTGATGGGGATTCCAAAATGAGTGGGAGTGAGCACATCTAAAGGGAGAGCGAATCTGCAGGAGGGACTGGAAGAATGGGCTAACATGGGCTAACAGGGAAGTTCAACCAGGACCAGTATAAATTCTTCCACCACAGAAATCAAAACCAGGAATAAGGAAGAGACTGGAATCTAGCCAGCTGGGGAGCAGCTCTGTGGAAAAGGACTAGGGGATTCAGGTGGACAACAAGCTCAATACAAATGGAGGGGGCTGGCAAAGAAGCCAACAGGATGCTGGGCTGCATCAACAGCCGAGAGAGATGAAGTCATTATTCCTCTCTGCACAGCACTTGTCAGGCCACATTTGTTACACTCCCTTCAGTGTTAGATTCTGCTATTAAAAAAGGAAAAAAGACAAATACATGGACAATTTAGAGACAATCCAGCACAAAGATGATCAAAGGACTGGGAAACCTGCCAGATGAGGAAAGGCTGAGACTGGTGGGTTTGTTCAGCCCTGAGAAAAGACTTACTGGAGAACTTAGTACCATGTTCCAGTATTTCAAGGGTGGCTACAAATAAGATGGAGACTCCCTTTTTGCAAGGAGTCACATGGAAAACAAGAGGGGTAGTGGATATAAGTTATTCTGGGGAAGATTCCAGATTTAGACATGAAAAATTTGTCACAGTGAGAACAATTAGACATTGGAATAATCTCCCCAGAAAGTGGTAGACTCCCCAGCACTGGCCATTTTAAAATCTGGCTGGACAGAGTTCTGGGCTAGGGTTAAAATTAGAGGAAGTTACAGCGGCATGAAAATTACAGGGTAAAATACAGCTGCTACTTCCTGGATGGGATGCTTTGAGCATGCTCAAAACCTATCCCACAAGGATTCCATACACACACAATCTGCAAACCTCAAACACCTGCTAACGGGCAGCAGGGGGTGAGCAGACTGGAAACACCTTGGCTGGGCTCTGTTGAAATCAGATGGTACTTCATAGCTGATAAACCTGCACACCTGTCAACCAAGGGAGATAGGAGCAGGTATCTTGCTGCTAAACCAGCAACAGTGGTGAAATCCCTGTCCTGAGATGAACTCGGATCTTTGTAACTTAATTTTAATATTTTAATTGTAATATTATGTAGTATTGTAATATTAGCTGACACCCATCATCCCAAAGTTACTCGCCTTCAGTGTATGACCACCCCCCACTGAGCACATGCTCTATTATTGACGGTATCTGTAACAGCAAAGCAAGGGAATTTTACACCAACAAGTAACAGAAGTATGTATTACTAGAGTCACTCAAGATCCACCCAAATGAAAAGGAAGGTCAGTGAGGGATCCCAAATAACAGGACACAGACTAGTCAGGCATATGAGTCTCAGCTTTCCTGGTGCACTGGCACACTAATCAAACACTAAAGGTTTGAGGAAACCTCCACTTTTCACATGACAACCATTTTGTCTAAAGTTTGCTTCTGCTGAGAAATGTTGGTCCAGACGATTCTTGAGATCCATTCTAACCAGGTATTCTATGATTCTATAGTCACAACTTGTTAATGTTGTTAGCAGTTGTTTCCTAAATGACCAGAGTTTGATTTTACTGACTGTACTTACCTGCTATTCTCATGTTTAGTCTTCAGCCAGTTAATGACAGTATTTCATTAAAACAGCCACCTACAGGAAACAAAAAAAAATAAACCAAAACAAAAACTTAAAAACACTTCACTATAATTACAGCCAAAAAAAAGTACTTTTGTAATAAGTTAAAAGTCCCATAGATTTTCTAGCCAATAAAATTAATGATGATTGTACTGAATATCCATTTCTTACAACTCAGAGTTAAGGGATGTTTTAAGATGAATTTCTGATGTCTTACTTTCATTTGTTTCTCCACAAAACAAGTGATCTGAAACAACATTAATTTTATCTAATCCCCTACAAATTCAGTTTAACTTTCAGTCCTTCAATTTGTGACCTAAGTACTTATCAGTGCTCTATCTAAGCAGTCTTTAGTTTCCTAAAGCTATGTGGTAAAAGTCAACAACTCCACCTGCACTCCTTCAAAACCTTACCTGCTTCTGGATGCAAGTTGCTATTTGCCAACACAGCATAGCAAACTGCTTTGGAGAGAAGAGATTTAAGCATTTTGGTCTCTAGGATACTACATAAACTGCATTCAACGGAACTGAAAGAAGGTCAACACTTTAATCTCCGCATTACAAACACCTAACGACACATTTGTCACTCTCAGGTACAGCCAGAGGAATAACATGATGGTCAATGACAACAGAAGCACCAACCCTAGTACTCCAATTATTTCAGAATAAACTGAAAACCACTCCAAGCAAACAGTGCCTAAGCATCCACAAGCTCCTTGAGAAGAGCATGTCACCACACAGAGTCAAAGTGGGCCACGAACTCCACAGGCTCTGAAGAAAAGCTCCCACCTCATCCTCCTCAAGCAAGGCAGGCTCCAGGGGCCACAGCAAATCTGCCCTCGACCTGCAGAGCCAGAGCTGCTCCTGCCTCTGCACCATGCTCAGTCCTGGTGGGCACACACTGCGTTGAGCCTGGACATCTGGCTCGACTTTGTCCCGAGTCAGGGGGCTTGTTGGATCAGCTACACTAAGGTGACATTTGAAGACATGGAATCAGCTATCACTCTAATCCAAACAGCTGTCCCAGACCCCGTCACAAAAGCTACAGCATCCCTAACCCTCTGCAGTCCTATACCATGATTTTGAATAACATCAGAAACATTATCCTCAGAATAGACATAATTATTAGAAAAATTGTTATTAGAAATAAGAATTATTTGGAGACAAACACCCAAGCACCTACATAGTTCTCATGGTCTATATGATGGAGAAAAAGCTGGCATTATGCAGACAATGTTTTGCCTTCACTTAGTTCAGTATCTTCAAGTTCAGTGATTTGTGTTCAGATCCTCTTTGCCAAAGACTCAGTCATTATACCCTATTATCCCTTCAAGTTCACAAGAAAATGTCAGCAGAGAAATAAACAAGAAAAAAATTGCAAATAAAGGATTAATTATTTTTATTCTATTTTATACTTTTTCTATCTTCAAAGTTTAAAAGCAGACAAATGTTTCTGAGTGCTAATGTTGTACTGTAAAGGAAATCTCAATGCATATTATAGACCATAATCTATCCATTTAGCTGTAGCAACACATATCCTCATATAATAACTTCTTTCAGTGAAAGGCTAGTTTTTATCATCTTGTAAAAAGGCAGGCATCTACCCTGTTGTCAGGGTAGATAAACACATTCTATTTCAAAGTCTGGGAACAGAATTATTCTAGGCTTCTTCCTCTCCAGATACCAAGTTACAATAAACACCGGCTGTACTATGAACAACTACAAGCTTGTTTTAAGACTGCACTGAAAAAAACATTTCCTTTTTTGTTTTACTCTGAACAAAACTACATCATGAATCCAAAACATGAACACAAGAATATGAACAAAACCAGAAAGAAGAAACTCAGTGAAACAATCTCGTGATCTAATTTTGACTGCTTTTATCCTGACATCCCCTTTCATGCCTCTCAGGGATCATTATTTTTTGCAATCAACAAAAAAAAAATGCATTCTTTTTAAGTGTGGAATGCGTTTTGATTTAGAAAAAGGAAAAATTGAGTATGCTATGCCTCAACTTGAACTTAAAAAATTTAGTAATTACTTTTCTAAATTACAGTTTAGAAAAAGAAATACTGAAAAATATAGTGATATTATATATTACTGACATATATGATATTATATATTATTAATATATATAAAGTACACTAATACTGAAAAATCATGAGGTTTGATTTACCCAATAATACAGTAGTGGTAAAGCAGAGACAAGTGTTGCACAGCATTTTCCAGCTGCAGGAAAATAACTTATGAACATCAAGTCCTTTTCCTACACTTATTTTAGATTTTTTTTTTTTTAAGTATTTAAAGACAGAACATGAACAAAACAGGACAAGCTGTGAACCCTTATAAATGCTTATAGACCATTACTCCACATCTTTGGTGTTAGACCTCATAAGTGAAATTATAGAACTGAGTAGAAAATTGGTTTGGAGTTTTTAATAGGATAATTTCAGGATCATTGAAAAACAAACAAAGAACACAAATGGTTGGGTTTGGGAAGCATTATGTGACTTAAATATGGATTTTCTTTTTTTTCTTCTGACTGTTTTCTTACCACAAAACTTAGGAAGATTTTCAGTCAAGGGCTACAACTTGGACAGCAAAAAAAAAACCCTAAAAATTCTCTCATGCAGCAATGTCTCAAAATGAAAAGTTATCCACTAAAGAACCTGAACAGGAGAAAACAAGAAATCAGAGGTCATATATATTTTTTGAATGCTGGCACACCAGTGTCCAGTTCCCTACGTGGAGTTGCACACCCACCCACCCACCAAAAAAGATTATTTATTCTGGATACAAACTGCTAGGGAGAAGATATATAGAAAGGCAGCTTGGAGCTGAGGTTACTGATAGGTTTTTTTCTGCATTCTTGTGCATCCCAAATAACCCCCAAGATAATCTAAAATGCTCTCCATAGGGCATAGAAAACAGTAGCTTACAATAAAAAAAAAAAAAAAATAGAAACAACAGGCTTCCACCACTCTTCTCCACTTGTTGATTAACTTGTGTACTTTGACATACTCAACACAAATGCAAAAAATTGAATACATAACTCCACAGAGCGACTGAACGTATTTTTGTTCACACCTAAACTAGTTTCAGTAAGTAGACCAGCAGATGCTTTGCTTTTAAAAGTAACTTGTGTCTCTTGAGGGAACCCTGCTAAGGTCCTTCCTGGAGGAAGCTTACAATATGACTTTGTTTAGGAAAATTACAAGCCTATAATCCTTCCAAGCAAATCATCATCATATTTTGTTAGTTTATATAAAGTTTCTAACACACCAAGACTGAGTTCATTCTACATTCATGTGTTAGAGTGGTCATCATGCAAGTTTTCCTCCTAGAATCACTATGTAAGAGAAAACTGCATTGAGATAATTTACAAATTAACAGTTCCAATTAATCCTGCTTCATTGACAACACTGAATGAAGCGCAGATTTCAGCCCTGAGCTGAATGCAATTCAATTTGGTTGATTCTTTAGCAGGCTTTTCTCAACACTTGTCCAGAGATGGTGCCATGGGACACACATCTCTAGGGCAGGAGCACAGGCTCTGCCCTACTTACCGTGCAGAAAGCCATGGCCACAAACTTTGGTTTAAAAGAGGTTTCAAATATGATTGTAATTAATCAGTTGGAAAGATGATAATGAAACATGTAGATTAGTCTATTTCATTCCCAGGATAATGGTATTTCCATTAGCAACTTGATAACATGAGTGGATTATGCTTACAAAATGGGACCACAAAAACAAGCAAAGAGGAGAGGCAAGAATTTAGAAGGTCAAGATAAATTTTGAATTCTGACCTTCGCTGATTAGGAAGAGGTCCCAAAATCAACAACGATACTTAATAAAGCAAATTAATACACTCTAAAATTGACATCAAGGGAAGCAAAACAAGCAGCAGAAATGGAAAAAGATTATAGCAGTCCTCTAATATTGGGGTCAACAATGTCATACTGCCACAAAAGTGTAAGTGTTCCTTGTGAAATGCACTGATAGGACTGCTGTGTATGGGAAAAAAACCCCAATTACTCTGCTCTGCCTAAATAAACAAAAAAATTACCCTGTTTTATGTGCTATCTTGACTTTTAGCTGAAACCCATGTGCAGTTTCTTTCTAAGTCTATCTCAATGCACAATCCCCGAATGGAAGAATCTAGATAAGAATTACATGACCTAAATAAACTAACTAAGGGATAAAAGAATCAAGTCTGCTTCGCAAGGAACCGTGAAAGAGAGAAGTCAGGATCAGACATCTTTATCCTCTATCTTCAAAGTGTAATTCTAAATTGTTTTAGAAATAATTTTTTTTTAAATGCTATTATTTATAGCAAATCTAAAATACATATTAAAGACATTATTACTTTAAGTGTGTATTTTTATCGTTTAAAAAATGCTGAGAAGAATGGTTCTCTGTATTCTCTGGCTGTTGCTTAGCTATTTTGCAGTTATAATATTCAAGAAAAACAACCTTAGAGTTACAAGGATAAACAAAAAATTAAAAAGAGGCTGTAAACCATCATAAAAGCCTGGAAACAGAGACAAACAATTTTTCCTTAACACAGTCTACAAGGTGTGTGCTAAGGTCCCTTTCAATATTAAGCCCACGTTTCTACACTATTACATGCAAATCTATATCCAGGTTATGTAATATTAAATGTGTGGCAGCCTGAGATGCTTTGCTTTCAATTCCAAGGAAATTTTCCTCCCAGACCAGGACTTAGGTCTTTGTACACTTTCTAGCAAGGTCAAATAATGTTATACCTGGTTTTGTATATATTTGCTATTTGTTAATATGAATAGCATACAATGCAGTTAAACAACTATTCAAAATTACTTAGCACCAAAGGAAAAAACAAACAAAAACAAAAAACTACTTGAGCTTTTACTTCCAAGACTTTAGTCGTTTAGGACATTGTCTTTTTTTTGTTTGGTTTGTTTTAGTACAAACTGCATTCCCCAAAGATTAGCAGATGCATTTTATTCCTGTCAGAGAACAGCAAAAAATCCTCCAAACAAACAAACAAAAATTAGCTTTTCATACCTGGTAAAATATAATCAATGAAACAACACTGCGTTAAATCCAGACTCTGTTGATAAGATATTTCAGTGTGTTGTGTTCAAGCAGTTCAGAGCAGTGGTGGTTTTTTGCCCAATATTACACAATGAATTAGATATATCAAGGACAACATTAGCTATTCTTATGTGATTTCTGGTTTTAAACCAGTGGTTGTGCCAAACTGAATTATATGCCATGGACAAAAGAGCTGAGCTGTTCAAAATCATTCAAGACTATTTTATTTAAATGCAAGATGCATTTTCTTATCCAGATGATTGCTTACTTTTCTGCTAGGCTATGAATAGATTGTCCAATATGTTTACAAAATTAATTTCATTTTAAATTAGTGAAGGAGACACATGGAAAAGAGTTCTATCTTTTAAAAAGTAAATAGTAGAACTCAATTTTATTGTATAATCATACACCTTTTGTGTCTTCTGGAAACACAGGCTATGACCCCAGTAGTTGCTCCCTACAGGCAGTACCCCTACATCCATACAAATTCTTCGAGATTCTGGCAGAACGCCACACAGGGAAAAGGTTTGTCCACACAGAAAATTTTAGAGACTCAAAAATATGTATTTTATTTTCTCCTTTGTTAA
>VWZN01010121.1:21229-40116 GCA_013396955.1 Regulus satrapa | reverse complement strand
TGGGGACACAAGCAGGAAGAACAGCATTTTATTTTGTGGGAGATTTCCACAGGCCTCACTCCCTCAGCTGGACTATTGCTGGGGTGGGTATGGATAGTGCTGGGGAAGCAGAGCTCCGGACTCTGTAAATTTCACTACTGTCAAACCAGCAAGAGAGCACTTTCACAAAATCAGCGTGGCACTTCTCTTAGCAGAGAACAAAGCCACAGCCAAAATGTAGGGCATATCACACATCATCAGTGTCAGGTAGACAAAAGAAAGTTTCTGTGTCTTATTTTAACGACTTCTGTGCAAAAGATATTTCTTTTATTGATTTTAAAATAGCATGCTTTGAGATTGACTGGTCCTTGGCATGAGATGGTTATCTGAACATCAATCAAGTAATCTCTTTAGTAAATTTCCACGTCACAATGAAGTTTCAGTCATACTGTAATCTCAAAATAATCAAAAGAGTACCCAGTGGGAGCTTAAAAAAATAAAAAATAAAGGTACTTACAGCTTTTAGTTCTAAATGATAATAGAGATATATAATAGTTTGACAGTTAATGTTTAATATATTAAACCTAACCATGTTCCCCTGATTACTAATTAGGTGGCACTGTCGATGGTAACAGATTAGTAAAGTCAGTATGCTAACTCCTTTGATAAGCAAATGTTTGCATTTGAAACAAACATTTTAAAAAGATTACATAAGTCATAATATCAATTATTTGAAAAAGAAATAATATTATCTGCACAATAACCAATACCTCAGAATACATCTGTATCAAAGTCAAAGAAATAGGTTAGGCTTGAGAACAGCTGAAATTGAATCCCGTTGATTATTTACTTGGCTGAAAAGGTGCCACAACACATAGAGGATGTAGAGTCACACTTCCCTGGAAACATGGCAGGTGACAAAACCAAAGAAGAAGGGGTATACCAGCCCTTCCAGTGTCTCAAGAAGGCTCACAGTTCCTCTTTTCATTTTTAATTTCTATTTGGTCTTGTAATTGTCCCTTTTTTGTACATTAAAATTGCTATACCCATTAAGTAGGTGGTCTTCCATGAGTATAAATATCTATACCTACAGGGGTTTGCTTTTCATTACTGTCTGTGATGAACTGACCGTTTTTTCTTCTGTAGATTAAGTCTGTCATGAAACAGAATGCATTTCCTAGCCACATATAGGCTTGTTTCATCTTGACCTAATATGCTCTAAATTTACAATTTTTAGTTCCAAAATGTTTATATTTATTTAAAGATAAATCCACAAAATAGCTTGGTTTTATGATTACACTGTCTAGGAAATATATACTATACCTATTTATTTTGCAAATGTCAGAAACCAAAGTATCTTAAGAATTTGGGTGCATTGGGCCTGAACAGAGATAACCTTTTTTGCCTTATTTACATCTTTGACAAATTTCTTTCCTATGGTCTCTCAGCATTTGACCTGAATTTTTCTCGTCACTCTGGTAACTACGTCTTTTTACTGAGTGAAATCATAGCATTGTACTGTGATTTTGGGTTTTATTGAGAAGGAGAACATTTCCTTCATGCAGCTACAGGAAAACTGGATGTACTGCAAGCCTCATTTAGCATCCTAGCGATAACAGGGATAAATGAAAATAAAGTAAAATACAGAAGCAAACCCTTTCAGGTGCTTTACCTTTGTTCTGTTGATTATGGCCTCTGGCAAGATATGTTCTGTTAATTAGTCATCAGTCTTGATTCTCAGTTCTGGTAACTTTTAAAAGTACAATTTCCCTGTAAGCCTAAACTTCATGTTTGTATGCTATAAAGTAATACTTCTGCCCCAGAAAATCTTTCCATGGCACTTTGAATGAGCCAGACTCAGATTACTGTCAGAGACGCAGCTCTCCAAAATTTGGAATATCTTTGGCACAGAAGTTACTTTTCTCAACACTCTAGCACAGTCATAGGAAACACTTTGCATTTGGTAGCACCAGTATTACAGTGCTGTGATAAATAAGATGCAACCCTAAGCCCTCTTATAAATATTTATAGAAAGGAAAGAAAAAAGAAATAAAAGAGGAGAAAGTTTCATATAGAATGCTACAGGCAGTCTGCCTTGAAAAAATTGGTAAATGTGATTTTCACCAAGTTGTGAGTCTTTTAAACTATAAATAGAAACTAAAATTATAAGTACAACATGAAGCTCACTCCTCTCTTTGCTCCTTCCTCTTCCAAACATGTGAGAACATGGATGAAAAAATCTTCTTTAAAATGACATCCTGTTGGCTTTCTAACTAGTGTTATCAAGTTTTATATAAACAGTATGGGTGTGTGTCTGATAGAGAATGTATTATTTAGTGTTTGTCCAGTGATTTGGTAGAATTTAAAATATATACATTCAGTATAGTTTTTTGGTGACTTCACCCTGTTGCTATCAAAAGTTAATTTTCAAGCAGACAAAATAGCAAGTCTGATATATCTGGGTAACAGTGGGTATGGAACTAAAATCCATCCTCCAGTTTTAGATGAAAAGCATCTGAGCAACATTTCTAACTGAGGTTTTACTCATGGAGATCAAGAACAAACATCACCAGCTGGAAATTGTAGATGTCCTGAGAAAGACAGACTACAGATTGTATTGTTCATGAGCTGCATTGTAAAAGATGATGAGCACAACTCTGAACATCTTGAGACAGCATGAGAATTCTTCCACACAATAAACATCCTTCAAATGTAACTCTTTGTCATAGAAAACACATGGAATTTGCTACCCAGTTTATTCATGTTTCATTTCAGCAAGATATTTTTCCTGATCCACAGGCTCTCAACCAAATCCTACCTTTCCCAAGGCAGAGCTCCATGCATCGCTGCTGCTCTCTCAAAAAAACCAATCAGTTCCTCCCCTCCCTCCCAATCCTCACTAAACTGCCCGTATCCTGTATCCATCAGTTGCACCACCCCCATGTATGAACTACAGCATGGCATCCCAGTGAGCCCAGGGAGATACTGTAGCTCTGCAACTGCATTCAGACCTCTTTACCAACCCCCCCTCCCCCAGGATTCTTCATGCTGTATGCATTCATGTCCAAGCAGGGCAGATAAGGTTGAGCTGATGTCCCAGAAAATTATATAAGAGCTTTTTCCATAATACCATACAGTTGGCACTCTCTTATTGCTGTGTATGCCCTTAAATTGACCTCTTTCACCCTATTCTGTTTATTACACCTCATTCCACACCACTTCCTCACTTAACTGTAGGCCATCATCTCCCTCCCTGTTTTGTCATTCCTGATTTACAACTCTCATTACCATGATTGCCAGTCATATGGCAGAGCTGTTTTACCTCCCCTTTCAGAAGCACCCAGTCAGAAACCTGTCAGAAACACCCAGTTTGTTCCTAGCAGTTGTTGACACTCAGATAGGACCTTATAATCATAAAAACCAGATCCGTGTCATTGATGCCAGCTGTATGATGCCAGTTGATGATCTGTCCACTCCTCCTCAAGACCTGTCTTTCTTTCCTCTGGCAGGATCAACCAGAAGACCACGTGGCCCACCATGTCCTTGACCCTCACTACCAGAGCCATAGAATTATGGCTAACATGTTCAAAGCTTCCCGTGGCCAATATCATTGCTGTCCATGTGGAAGTGTAGCAAAGGATAATAGTCTAAGGCCCCACAAGCCTTTCTTCAGTATCTGAGATACAAGCTCCAGCAAGAAGTTATGCCCTTTGCCAGCAGGGGAGGTCCAGCCTATGGGAACCTTCTTCCCCAGAGCAGGGAGTCTGCCCCTGCTCTCACTTGCAGGTTCCACCTGGGGTTGTTGCAGGTTCAGGCTTAGCTGGGGCAGCTGTTTTCCTGGACCCTGCTGCCAGGGCACTCAGTATTTTGTAGGTGCAGTTCTGCAGATAGGAGTGGGAGCCTCCCTCCTGTTTCTAGAATCTACAAGTTTCCAAATTTCTTCTCCCCCCCCACCTGTGTGAATGTGTGAGGAATGTGCTCTGGTTTTTACAACACAAATGACGAGAGAGGAATTGATGGACAGTCTCGCCATACCCACCCAAACACACCTTAGTGCTTAATCAAGAACACCACTCCCCCAGTCTTACCAACGTATAAACCATTGCCAGTAGTTACCATGTCTGTGTTTTTTTTTAGTGGGAAGGAAAGAATTTCATCTTCACAGAAAACTCTCAGGGTGATGGGGCAGAAAGACAGGGCAGGTCAGCAAATATCTGCAGGGTAGAGACTGTATTCAGTTGGGCCCTTAGGTGCTATAAAAAAATTAAATCCTGTCTATCCAGAAATAGAAAAAAAAAGCCTTTATGATTAAGGATTCTGCCAGCTCACACATTTTTCAGGATGGAATGATCAGACCCCATCCATCTAAGCTTCAGGTGATGACTAAGATAAAAAATGCAGAGGCAGCAATGATCATTCCATCCCTACTGTCACGCTTGGGAAGACCATAGAAAAGAATTTGCATCCTCTAGCTAGATTGATTGGCATGACCCTGAAAAGGGGACTCTAGCTCTAACCACAGAGTTACAGAACAGGTACAGAAGGCATCTCAATGTCCATTAAAGTGAAAAAGAGAACTTGGACAGCAAACACACTTTGGGTGCAACAGACCAAAATACAGAAGGTTTCAGTCAAAGGCATTTATCTAGAGACCAGACTAGGCTCTAGTAAAGGGAGCTGAAAACTAATGAAAGGACCCCTGGTAACTGTGGAAACTCCAGGAACAGATACATAGTGATGCAGCAGAGCTTATGGCTCACCAGCCATAATATCACACAGCAAAAATGTCTCTTCAAGGTCTGGAAGGTACAGTACTCTGAGAGTAAAATATGGAAGCTATGGCAGATTGGATGCTGAGGTTAGAAAGCCTTGCTTTGCAGTTGTGGGCAAAAGAATCAGAAACATGAGAACTTCTGGGATGACTTGGAAGTTGCCGGCTCCTCATTTAACCCAGATGCCTTCTGATACTCTTCACACTGGTGATATGCCTCTATGTAGCTGTGTAGCAATGATATTGCTGAGCACCTCAAAGTAGCACAATAATATCCACAGCAAAATGCAAACAGATTGCTGCAGCTAACCAACTCCTGCCTCAAAAGCTCTTCCAGCTGGGACAGAGTTTCAGCCTTTCTGAGGATAAAACAATGCCCTGAAGATTTTCTGTTCACCACAGGCATGGTGATTTTCTGAGCTCAGAAGTTTAGGATGAAAACATATTTCTCATCAGTTATTTCCTTCTACTACAGAGTTGATATGGTCACTTAAACTCAGATGTCATTGAAGGAGGCTTATCTCAATAGCCAAGGTGGTATAGTATGAGAACCAGCCAATTTTAATAATAGTCTCAATTAAGCACACTCTGAACTGACACCTCCTTTTTGCAGCAGGACAGCTCCTCCTCTATATCAGTACTTTTAACTGTTTCTAATGCTGCTGGCTTCAATACTGTACAAACCTACTACCATAGATTTTCTGACCGAAGAATACTATGATTTTTATTGAATTTTAAAAACATACATTCCATATGATACAACTACAGATAACTCTGTTGTGCAGAGGTGCACACTATCTAGAGGAAGTAAAACTTCTCCAAAGCATGAACATCTTCCATCACGTCTGCCCAGCAGGCCATGGTCTGTCTTTTGACCCTGTGTCTCTGTAGGAAACCTCACTAGCTGTATGGAATGTGACACTGCACATATGTCTTGCAGTGTATGTGCACAAAATGTCTTGCACCTCTGAAATGAAGTGCTAACAGTCCCTTCTAGCAGCACTTCTAAAACAAAACAACAGAAGTTTTGTGTTTTGGCATTTATATTTGCCTGAATGTGGTCTTTCTTTTTCTTCTTTGTTCATTGGTTTGTGAGATAGTGATTTTTCTTTTTTCCTGGGGGGAGGGGTGATCTGGTTTTGTTTTCTTCTTCTTTTTTTTTTTTTTTATTTTATATTTTCAGCAATAAATGTTGTCAAAAGGAAAATCTATTAGCTATTTTAAAATTATCTAGGCAAGACTTGAATTCTAAAGTTTTATTTCTTGCAATGAGTCTTTTAGCTTGCGCACAGAGCATAAAGGAAGAGGAAAGAAATCTGGAGTGAAAGTTTGTTCTGCTGTTTCACAGTTAGTTTCTAGGCAGGACGTACTGAAATTAAAGTCATTCCACTTAGACTGGATAGAATTTTTACTGTAACAGATTTGTGTTACAAAGTATCATTATTCATTAACTTTCTCAGAGTTAAACTGTTTAAATTACCCCTAAATCTGTTTCTTTTAGAATTTGCTAGAGCTGATTGGGTGACCAGGTAAAGACACACTCAGTTTTCACAGATGCCAGGAAGAAGTTGAAAGGGGCCTCTGGGGGTCTCCTAATTCGCCTTTCTACTTCCCATCAGAATCATGAAACTTTCCTTCAAACTCCGCCTGGTGAGGCAGAGTATGGTCTCTCTAAATCGTCCATGCCACTACCTATCCATTTTTATGATCCTAATGGCTAACCTGAACCTTCCTTGTTGTAATGCTCATTTATTCCTCTCATCTACAGTGCTGACGTACAGAGACCCACATATTTGCTTTGCCTGTGCTATTCCTGTTTGTGCTATTCTTGTTTGAATAGTTTTTTTTTCTTCTGTTTTCTCTCAGCCTTCCCTAAACAAAACATTCACACTCCCTCTAATCCTTACTCACAGATCATGTCCTACAGACTTTCAGTCTTCTTCTCTGGATTATAGTTTCTTTGAAACATGGTAGTCAAACCTCAGTACACCTTTTTCTATTTAGGCATCACCAATATAAAATTATATATGGCACATAGTAGTCTTACACGATGTTTTCTTCCAATTTTTTTGCCACAGCAATTTCATTTACTGATGCTTGGCTGTGGCTCTGTATGACCCCTGTATCCACATCTGTAGATCTGCTACGCTGCTGAGAGTTTCCAGTCCTATATTTATGCAGCTGATTTTTTGAACTCTAAGTTGTAGTCTTTTTTATATAATTTCTGCTCTCTGTCAAGATCTTTCTGAAGATATTCCTGTTCTCTAAAACCCTCACAGGCTCTTACAAACTGGCTGAAGCTCTTTATTTAGCAATTGAACAATACTCCATCATCTGGAGTGCCAGTGGGAGCAGTGTTCTTTACTAGAACCAGGAAAGGACAGACTGCTGGGAGTATCACAGGGATTTTGGCATTACAGAGCTCAGTGCATTTTTCTCCCAGCAGTATTGCACCTGTGTCATGGAAGTTTTCTTCAGGTCTTGTGTGCCAAGGTTGTGCCTGAAAATCCCAAAAAAGACAGAGTCCACAACCCTCCACAACCCTCCTACCATGTTACAGCCACCATATTTCTCCTATCTGCATGGCCTATTGGCTAGGCTAGATCACTCACCTAAATAATTTTCTTTAGCATGATAAGGCCTCTGAGGCCTATTAACTGAGGAAAGACATTAAGCCTTCGGGGTGCTTGAAGAAACATTTCCTTTTCATTAACAGAATTCTTGCTGATTTCACAGCAACAAATGACATTAATCTGATATTTGCCCACCTACCAATAAAATATATTTAGTCACAGAGTGGCTGTTTTTGGTTTTGTGGTTTTTCTTTTTTTTTTTTTTTTTGGTTTTTTTGTTTTTTTGTTTTTTTTGTTTTTTTGTTTTTTTTGTTTGTTCTTGTTTTTTTTACTTACTACTATTTTAGAATTTAAATAACCAGAAAATCCTATGCTTTTTTAATCTCTTTTTGGGGCTACAAGATTTTATTTCTTTTAGCACTATTAGAAGCTGTCTAAGTGAATAAAAACTGCTTACAAAAAGATATACCATGATTTCCATAGGAAATATCCCTTTCCTGTATTCAGGACTAATCTGGTATTAATGCCTGGCTTTAATCAGAGGCAGACTACTAGTTCAATTAATTGTTCTGGACTTAAGAGCTTTTCTGGACATTTAAGAAATGTGTAAGTAGAGAGCAATTAATTATCTTCTGCTATCAGTTTTACTTGATAACAATTTCCCTAACTGAAGTCTGAATGATGGAGCTGGAACTTAGATTTCAGCTACAGGGAGGGGTTCCTGAAGCAAGACCTCAGAATCAAATGCCACTGAATGTTCATAGAGCTTTGTTCATTAACCTGATCCTACCAAACCATGTGGGAGTGGAAAAAAAATCCAACAAATTAAAAAAAAACCAAACCAAAAAAAACCAAAACCACAAAAACCCCAAAACCATAAAAATAGCTTTATCTATTTCCAACAGAGAACAGTCTGGCTAGAAACGTTTCTTCGTCAGGGTATGCCATTCATTGAAATCAAAATGTTCCACAGAAGAATTTCCATTTTTGACCAATTTCCAATGGAATCTAGGCAGGTTTCCAAGACAAATGAGCCTGCCAGTTCTCTTCTTAACAGCCATTTGGCTGGTTCTGAGAGATCTTGAGCTTACAGACTGCTTTGCTTTGGGTCTGACAGAGTGCTGAGAGCTGGGAAGGAAGGACCCTCCACTCTGCGGCTTCTTGGCAATCCCAGTTCCCCAGACACATGGGGGGTGAGGCTAACAGGCTTCCCCAGAACTGAGGCAGCATGCCATGAAAAGATTCAGAACTCCTTGGTTTCATTTCAGATTTTGAAATATTAAAAACTTCTATTGTGTTAAAAGAAATTGCATTTCTTCCAGATGCTCTAATGAGTCTTTATTCCAGATCAGATCCTAATCCTGTAAGCATGAGCATATCTATTTATTACAAGCTGTTGTATAAAATTACAGAGATGTTAATGGAGTTCTGGTAGGCAGACTATATTAAAGCATGCAAATGACAAAGGCCACACCTTAACATAAGACAAAGCAGTAGTGTCCAAGTTGATGGGGGCATATACCACTGCTATTGCTAGTGCTTTCATCACTGTACCTAATAACTGACTACTTCTTTCAATATATCTTTGAAGTACTAAAGATATTGCATTTTAGAAGCAAAAAAAAAAAAAAAAAAAGAAAAAAAACCTCCAAAAGAAAAAAAAACCCAAAAAACAACAACAACAACAAAAAAACCTGATATGAAAATGTTACTGTTTTTTTAAAACCACAAAACATATTAATATAATCTGCTTTACTATTTCAAAGTCCAGCATATTCTATTAAGAGTCTTAGTTTAAATTAAATGCCTTCTTTTATGCCTTAGGCAATCATCCAATTCTGTCATCAGCCAAAGAAGATAACAAATTCCTTGCCTGTTCTTTTTACTTTTCACTTCCCACATGCCAGTCTTGCAGTCAAGGGACTTAGAGCCCTTACAGCTCAGCTCACAGGGCGAGTATGTGTCTATTTCTTTTCCAGTCCTATATGATGAAGTTGCTCCTGTTTCAAACTTAGCCTAACATGGCAACATGACCTGTGTACT
Organism: Regulus satrapa; assembly: GCA_013396955.1. Taxonomy (NCBI): domain Eukaryota; kingdom Metazoa; phylum Chordata; class Aves; order Passeriformes; family Regulidae; genus Regulus; species Regulus satrapa. The sequence continues at coordinate 30,750 of VWZN01010121.1, read as the reverse complement.
GATGTTACTTTGACTTGGTGATCTACACAAACAGGAGAGTAGAAAACAGCTACGGAGATAGCAGTGACTTCAAAGCCACACCAGACTTTTCAAAAAAATGTCCATCTGCTCTTTATGTGTTTCATGGTTGTTTGGTATTCTCACTCTAAAATGTTTTAGGAAAAGCTCCAGTATTCCTTTTGTAATGCACAATGTCAAATACACAACTAGAATTACTAAATGTGATGAAAACTACTAACAATCCACTAAATCAAGGTAATGGGTGGCCTGCCAAACAGTCGAGCTTTGGTCCAGGATGACTTTTGGGAACTTGATGATTGGGCCAACAGGAACTTCATACAGTTGTAAGAGCAGAGGTGTAGAGTTCTGCTCCTGGAGCAGGATTACCCCACACACTGAGAATTAACTGTGTGTAGCAGCACAGAGGAGAAGGGCTCATGGTGGAGGTTACCATGGATCTGAAGTTGAGCATGAGCCACTAAAATGGTGATGGGGTAGGAGCATGTCAGGGAGTTTGATCAGCCTGTAGAAAAGCCAAGAGAATAATACAATTGCTGATTTGACCTGTATAATGAAGGAGGGTTTAAAGGTAAGACAAGCTATAGTCCTGCTATGAGTGAGAATGGACCAGTCAACCTCCGCATTTCTATGACTCCATTAAAACTGTATTTTCTAAGATTTTATTTGCTTAACATTCAACAAAATTTTCTAACTGAAACCAAGACCCTGGAAGTTCCTTTTTTGCAAATAGCCAAGACATTATGGTAGGAGACACCATGAAATAATATGTTCTATTCATAGTTTTTCCTGACCTTCTTTTTCTGCAAATATATAGTATTAGCCATTCTCAAATACAAGTCTAAAGGGACCTATCTATTAAGGAAAATACTGGTTCTAGATTCCTAAGGGAAATAGCAATGGCTCTTACGCATTTGTAGAATGCAAATATTTGCTGAATGTAATAAAATCACTGACTTCCAGTCAACAGTCACAACTGATAGACACAGTATGTTTAGATACTGACAGTATGTTCAGATACTGCCTCTGAGGCAGCATGAATCCTGGTATTATGTAACATCCAGGAAACGTTTTGTATCAATTTCAGCGAAACAGCATTCAAGCACATAGTTTTAATCTGCCCATTCAAGAGATTGTAAACCAGTGCTAATTTACCTCTCACTTGACTGAAATAGAGAAGTACGAGCATTTTAGAAGCCAAACTATGCAAAAGGGTGTGCCTTTTGAAGGACAGATAGGTGTTGGCAAAGATGAGGCATTGAGTGGATTCAGCACTGACTAGTTACCTAATACTCCTTGCACATACTAAATGAGTTTTAAAGTGTCCTCACTTTTGTTTTCATGCCAAATATACTGCTACGTGATGAATATGGGGAAGATCCCGACTCCTTTGAAATCACTGCAAACTTCCCGTTGCCTTTATTGACCAACAACTTGTATGGACATGACCCTGTGAACCACATGAGGCAAAATTTAGACAAATGTGAGAATGAGCAGCTGGCAGAGTTGTATCTAATATTGAATTACCTGTTTTGTGGTGATTAAACTTTATTTCTTGTTTAATCAAACATCCAGTCATGTTATGGGATATATGGCAGCTACTTGTGCCATAGATGGAAAATACAGAGTGACTGGGAAGCAGATGAAAGGCTGAGCCTACCTCAAAACTGAGGCTTTTCTCTGTTACAGCATTCTTAGGCCAACCTACACTCAAGTTTCTTACCTCAAGGGTGAGATTATTTTTTGATTTTCTTTCCAAAATACTGGGTCTCCAATTTTTCTGTCCTTGACTTCAAACTAAGCTGAATCTGTCCCTCTGAGGATACATTTTCATGTACTCTGTTGCAACACTTTGTATTTAATTGGCTGCTTTTAAATAAAACTCTGGGCTTTTTTGTTTAAGCAAAACCTCTGTGTGGTTTTGACTCAATCTGAAATCTACGTATCTTTAGGCTCATGCTACCAGACTTTTCAGCTTGCTTTGACAGGTCTCATTTCTCAGTATGTAGCAGTGCTATTCTGCACTGAAAGAAAAGTGCGCCGGTGACTTTTCTTGCTCTTGGAAAGGATTTTCAGTCTTAGAACTTAAAACTTCTCCAGGACAGAAAAAGGAAGTATTGACTTCAAGAGCAATTTTTCCTGAGTCAAGGGCTTCACTCAATTGACTACCTGGTCAGTCAAGAAAACACAGCTGAAAAGGCATTTAACAGGTGTAAAGTGAAATTCAGGTCAGTTTGGCACAGAGTGGAAAGAACCCCATCCAGATGAGTCAGAGATATCAGTGGAAGTTTAGTTACCTCACCTATCCTCATCATTCCTTACAGGGGTTTCCAGTCCAATATGTTCCCTCACACTTCCTATCCTCTTTTTATTGTATACATTGTTTTAACAATTTCCAAGCTCTCTGAACGTATCTAATAATATAAATTGGTTTCATTGTAATGTAAATGTCATCATTCCTTGATTACACTGCAGTCTGATATTATGACTGAGCTTGCATTGGGGCCATAATCAAAAACCAGTCTGCAGCACACCTCTGCCAGGCATTGCACACTCTTGTTTTACTTAGTTTAACAGTTGGTTACTGCTTTCATGAATCACCTTCTGAACTACTGGGGGTTTTGCCATTTGCCAAGGATTTCTAAGTATTTCGGTGCCTGCATGTCCAAAAATCCAGGACATACAACCACTTCTCTAGCATTTACTTGTGCTACAGTGTGTAAGCACAGCCTGAGTGGTTTACAGCATATGGGATCCACTGATTTGTACATGCACTGGAAGTAAAACTCATTTTGAACACTGGTTTTGCAGTACATGCATTAGAGTTCAGTCAGCACACACACAAGCTTTGTTATGTCTGGGGTACATCAGGCTCTGTGCATATGCCAACACGTATGATCCCTGTCAGTCTGAAAGAAGATTGCAGGGGTAGTAGGCAGGGTTGAAAAGATGACAGTCTTCCTCTGACTTAATTGATTTCCCCCACAGAATGACATGCTGCTCAACATATGCCCTGCGATATCACTGGTTTCAGGCAATGTAGGTCCTTTCCCAAAGGCTGCAAGATAGTTTGAAATCAGAGGGCCAGGGTGCTCTGGTTTCTTCGCTAAGGAAGAAAACAAGTACTCTCATCTCAGTCTCATATCCTGGTAAAACCTATGTAAATCTTCACAATCACAATTCAGAATGAATGGCTATGTGTGAATTGTTACTTCTTTAAAACCTCCGGTAGTACAGCATGGCCACCCTCTCAAACCTGTGCCACCAAAATGGGCATTTGCCACGTGAGCAGAAGAAAAAATGTGCCATATGAAGAAACACCACCGTGGCTATGTGCCTTACATGCTTGATAGCCAGTGTGTGAGAAACTTTCCTCATTTCCTGTAAGGAAAAGATACTGTCATTTTATCCCAATGCTTTGAGAGGGCTCTCACACAACACAGAGCAAGGAACAAAACACAAACCTGTATATGACACAAAACAAAATCATTAGGCTTCAATTCTGAAAGAAAATGAAATGAAGAATCAACTGATAGGGCAGTAGCTGCTAAAAACTAATTTTTTTCTCTTCAGATGCAAGCAAACCACCAAACCTGCCCACAGAGCTTCCTGATTGAACAGGCTGCACACATATGAGCATCGTAGAGTATATTTCTAATGTCCATTGTGTAGAAGAGCTAGTTTTGAGCAGGCTGAGCAATAGGATCATGGAATGATTTGGATTGAAAGGGACTTCTAAAGATCATCCAGTCCTAACCCCCCTGCCACTGGCAGGGACACCTGCATTAGACCATGTGGCCCAAAGCCCCGTTCAACCTGGCCTGGACCACTTGGGGGGATTGGACATCCAAGACTTGTCTGGAAAACCTGTTCCAGTATCTCACCATCCTCAGAGTACAGGAATTCTTCCTAATATTTAATCTAAACCTACCCTCTTTCAGTGTAAAGCTACTCTCTCTAGTCCTATCACCCCTTGTCCTTGTACGAAGTCCATCAGAGGTTCTTAGGAGAAACAAATATAGTTACTGCTTCTTCTTCCTTTTTACTGACACACACTTGTACTTTGAGATAACTTCTGGTGCAAGACATAGCTGTTGCAACACCAGGAAATGCCATACAATTTTTCCCACTAGACTGGTAAAAAAAAGTGTGAAGAAATATCAATTCAACCTGAACTGCAATGGCTGGAGGTATGAAACTCTATACAGATACAGGCTTTTCCACATTATTTTGCAAAATACTTCAGTCAGGATTTGGAGCTTGAAAGTTATTCTGATCCCCAGCACAAGGCCAGACTAAAACTATCAGCCTGGATGATTTTTGTGATGCAAACATAGGCCTGTGTGAAATAGCTGTCTCAATTTTCACTTAAACTACAGATTAAAAAATTAATTAGTTCCAATTGTACTGTGCCTTTTAGATCTTCAATCTAAGACCTTGGAAAAAAAAAAGATATCTAATTAATCTTTTGCAATTCTTTCTTGATGAAAGGAATATTAATATGGTGGTAGCAGATTACAGCATTTAACACTGTAGCCTTGACATTTCTTATTAAATATTTAACTGTTGGAAATGGTATACTTGAAAAGCATCTGTGAAAATGAAACCCGTTTTTGAGAACACAAGGTTGATACGGTGAAAATAAGGATGGATAAAATGGATAAAAGAAATATTATAAAGTTGTCACATATTTTTTTATCTCTGGGGAAAGATTTTGTTTTTTTTTTTTTTTTTTTTTTTTGTGTGTGTGTGTGTGGGAACAAAAATCTATAAACTCACTAAAATAAGTGCATTTAATTCACAGATTGGTTTGATTTTTTTTTTTTTTCCAGATTGTATGTAAAATACTCCTTGTGTTTGTACGAGTTTTGAAACATGGTGGTCTAAAAATGGCAAACGGGTGAAAAGATGGAGAACCTTACAAAGATACCAAAATTTTGTCCTTTGTACATGACCTCAGTATAATTTTTTTTGCAGTGATACTATAACACTAGGAAACATCTCAGTTGTTTTGATTTTGAGAATTAAAAACTGGTGCTGATCTAAGTGTAGGAATTTTACCCTAACAACTAGATGAAACAGGGAAAATAATATTTATTCCTCTAGTTCTTGTATTAAAGTGCTATTTTTTCAATGGGAATAATAAGATTTATGACAAATCAAGTAAATTGCTTAAGTACCTTCAGGTCTTTTTTATTATTTTTTTTTTAATACACTGCACTTCTCTATCCATATTTTACTGCAGTATACGGGCACATTTAAATGTGGAACATAGCAAGGCCTAATATCACCTAGGTTTTGGGACAGAAATGCTCTAAGCTGCTGAGGAGGAACCTTGGCAGAGACTGCTGCTCAGACACAGTTAACCCAAGTCTATCTCTAGCTGTTTCTGAGAACAGCAGTTAATAATTTTCTGTTCAGTATATTCAATCCCTTGAATTAGAGATTGTGTGAATTTTCCTAGTGAGGGCAAAAGTACAAAATTGAAAGCTGATTAAAAGCAATAATCTTAAATGAAATCTCAAAAGCATAAAAAGTGGATGAACAATACACTGATCACAAATAGTGACAGCATTGCATACTTGGTGTAGTGGTATTTAAATGATAGAATAAGGTTCCTGTATACATACCTAGAACATACTAAGCAATTCATACCCTTAATCTTAAAAATTAGTACATGCAGCATATCAAAGTTATAAAACATATCACACCAACAGGTCTGCAATTAGACCTCTGTTCACCCCAGATGGAAGCCAACCATTCCTGTAAGAAGTCTCAGGAACCTGGCTTTGTGCCCAGTGACTATGATAGAAGCAAGAATAACATTGTCATACATGCTGGTAAGTCATTTAGCAGGCCCGCCTCATTTTTTAATCCATTTGAAAGAAAAAGGGAAGGAATGCTTTGGTACTTCAAAAACCGTGAGACAGACACACGCGCGCTCACAGAGACATTGCTCAGAGTCACTGAGCGATGACAGCTGCTGAGGGACAGATGATGGCCATGAGGCCAGAAGGGGAGGTGCTGGGGAGCTGCAGGCTCTCAGGCAGTGCACGCAGGCACTCTTTGCTCCCTGCTGCTGCACGTGTCTCGTGCCTGTCCCATATGACAGCCCTAAGGAGCAGTAAAGATTCCATTCCCTATCTGCTGGCAGTGCCTTCAGCTCTTCTGTTGAAAATACCAGCACAGATGCCTGTTCGTGGCAGAAGCAGTGATGATTTATTTTGAGATGAAGACACGTCTCTCTTGGAAGCTGGATGGAATCCACCTAACTTATTTTGCAGAACTAATTTCAGCAGACTGTATTACAGCCTCTTTCAGTGACTATGAGCCTTACTTGACTCAGATGAGCAAGAGATTCAGATAACAAAGAGGAATTTATCTGGACCCTTGAAGTTGCATTGCCACATTTATTCTTGTTTCTATAGGTATATTTCTATATTTTATTAGCACCATTTCTGAGCCATCGTGATTTTTATCAGCTAATTGCCTAATTTAATTCCCCAAGACAAGACCCAAAATTTAGGAGGAAATGCTTTTATTAGACATTTTTATTAGACCTATGTCTATCAATGTACTGGTAAGGACCAAGCAGTCAATTCTGCCTTGCCCTTGACTTTCCAGCACGTTGCTGATAATGGCCACAGTCACAATGCAGACTATGTGAGTCAATAGTTAATTTGTCCGTCTCTCCATTGCTCTTTGGAGGAGTTTGGATTACTTTTGGAAGAGTGTGTTCTCTGTGTGTTCCTCTATATACAAACACCACAGAAAGCTTTAGATTGTGGCCTGCCCTTCTTGTTTCACACCAAAGTTGAAGTTCTGGGTAGATGCACTGATTTACTGTAACTACCGTGTTGTCTCCTGTTTCTTCTTATTATCTTAGTTACTAGAGTGGTTAAGGCTGTTAGCCTGCCAAGAGATCATAGTGAACAACAATAAAATCTCCAGATGTGCAAAAGGTTTCTGTATCACACAGTCCATAGGAGGAACATAACAAAAAGCTCAGAATAAGAAAACCTCATTTCCACTGTGAGTACCTCCGCACTTGAATTTGTCCCTTAAAATAGAGGGCAATATTATAGTATCTGAGATTATACTGGACAGCAACTCCAAATGAAGAAAGATTTCTCAGTGGCAATTTTTCAGCACAGGAAATTATAAACAGGTCATGGATTGTCATAACTGTATTATGAAAAATAGTCAATTTTTCATCTATAATAGGGCTGTGTCTTTATGTCCCTCTTTGCTGATGGTCTCTTAACCCTTTGAAATTCCTTGACTATATTTACTATTCTGCAAGAAAATGAATGGAGTGCTTATGAAGCAATCAGATTTTAACCTTCTTGTACCAGTGGTGCATTTTGTCCTGTACAGACGGCCAGAAAATATCAAGCCACTTTCTAAATGTTCAGTACAATGCATGACACTGGAGTAAATTTTAGCTAAGTAATCTTACAAAACACTTTCTGTCTTTAGTTTAAAGCAAAATGTCAGTATTCTACATGTATCTGTAATTTCTGGGTATGTGACTTGATAGGCAAAATAACTAACACAGATTTGCTTCATCTAAAATAATAATGCTTAATACTATGGGACTTAATACTATGGGATGGAATAACATAGAATAGCAAAGCTACAGTCAATCTGTCTTACAAAATATTAACTTAATATAATGTAATAATTTTTGTTTGCAGTATTGCTTCAGGACCAAGAATAGGCTGTCCTATACCCCTGGAAAAGTCCTACTATGCAAAATAATAATAAGAGGTGTGGTCTGATTATTTGAGGGCTCAGTGTACTTACAAAGCACTCATCTATCTGTGGGAATAATATAAAGTTCCATCAGCGCCGTCACATTTCTGGATATAATAAATGTGTTCAAAAAAAGCTTTGGACCCTTAACTGAATTTTCCAAAAAACATTCTCAAATCAATGAATAGAAACAAAAGCTTGCAGTTGGCTTGTCTGAATCACTCTTTAAAGACATTTCTCCCTCTTGCTGTACAATAAGACCCTAAGTAACAGACACTTCAGTTAGGAGACTAAAATGACAGAGACAAAATGTGCTAGTGGCCATCCAAATTTTGTAGCATCCAAGAAAATGTTTCCATGGTTGTACTTGAAAAGGGCATTTTTTTCTTTTCATTCCATATCCTTCTGTGGTTGCAGAAGGTGTACTAGCAGGGGTGCCCAATTCTGCCCTGCTAGAACAGAGCTGATCACCTTCTCAAGAGATAACAAATACTGGGATTGTAATCATTTCACAGGCAGAGTAAAAAGGAATGTCTTCTGATACCATTTCACCTTTTCAGATACCTGATAAAAAATAATAATAAAAAAAACCAACCCAAAATTCCTGATCTTGCTCTTATCTACTGCTCCTTAACTGATTTCAAAACCAAGCCGCATTCCTGACAGAGCATTTCTGAAGGCTACTTCTATGTCTCTAGCATTCAGCCACTTGGCATGCAGAATTGTGGCTTACAAGCTCCACTACTTTCGGTGTGATAAAAATTACTCAGAAAAAGATTTGTTAATTTGCTTGAAAGTCTTTATTCTTGAAGTTGTCTTGATATGAATATTAACAATAGCCACAGGCTTCCAAGGTTGGACTGAATCCTTTTTTTTTTTTTATACCAGTATAAACAAGCGCTGCATAATTCAATTTCTAATTGAATCTCCCATCTCAGATATAACTGCTTGGCTAATTACTCTGGAAAATTATTTTTTGTGACTTGACCGGCTTTTAAAAATGGTTACTTCTGTGAAACTGCAACTTAAAAGTAATGTTATTTGGGAACTGAGGTCTCTTCATGATCTAATGACTATGATAAAATTGAAATCTCCATGCTAGTAAAGTTTATTTTTGGTGCTATGATTTCTACTTTCAATGTAAAATAAAAGCAAGCTTGTCATATCACATTTCAAAATTTTTTAGATAGCTTATGCTAATTTATGTGATGTGGAGATTTATCTCTGTCAACTCGCAGTAAAAACCAGGGTGTCTGTCATCACTTTTATTTATTGGAATGCAAAAATCTGACTGCAGAAAGCAGAAGGACTTCATGTGGGTGCTATCAAGAGAAGACAGATTGGTGGAGCTGTGGTTTTTCAAGAGAAGGAGGAATATGCTGGAACACTGACAGAGGCCAAAGACTGACTCCAGCTTTAGGACATGACTTCAGCTGGCAACAAATCAATGGGGTTGAGGGGGGTGTGTAGACCAAAAGTAAACTCAAAATTAATGAATAACCCATTTTTATTTATTCCTTTTCCCTCAATGCAAAGATATGGACTTGATACCTGTTTGCAAACAATAAGAATAACAAAGAAACACACTGCCAACTACTTTTTGCTTCTACAAAGAGTGGCTTGTAACTGCACCAATTTTGGCTAGCTGCTCAGGATGAGTGGACTAGCAGTATTACAAAAAGAGAAGAGAAGAGAAGAGAAGAGAAGAGAAGAGAAGAGAAGAGAAGAGAAGAGAAGAGAAGAGAAGA
>VWZN01010121.1:0-16660 GCA_013396955.1 Regulus satrapa | reverse complement strand
GTGATAAACTTAGTAGTAAAGAACAGTTATTCCTTCTTCCCATTCCTCTGCCTGAAAGCCCATTAATTTCGAAATCAAAATAATCCGGAGGGAGGGAGGTTTGGGGTTTTTTTTGCAATCTCTATTTTTTTCCAAGAGAGACTTTAGCAGATACCTGTCGTCCAAAACCACGACACTGTGTTTGCAGCTGCATAACTCTCTTGCTCTATCATGCCTCTCAACACAATATGCTTTGATTATGATTAAGTTTCTTAATCCAATGAAAAACTGCACCCTTTTCATTTGCAGAGTTAGCTTTCTGAAAAGTTTGTTTCTTGACAGGTGGTGAACATCTTAGTTCAGCTATAAGTTTAACTGTATGAATAACCATGATGGGCACTGTTCCTAGTGTGCATGCATGTTTTTTATTGCCTGAAAACCCAAATGAAAATATGGAATGAGGAAAGTTATATATGATTTGAAAGAGTTGTGAATACCCATGCCAGAGTCTGCTACAAACTCAGAGCTCTGGGAAAGAAATTAAAAAAGCTTGGAGGATGCCTGACTTTGCAGATTATATTCCAAATTGCACAAAAAAAAATTTCAAATCAGGCAAAGGACAACAGGTAAGGAAACCAGAGATCTCCAACTGAAGGCCCAGAGAAGGATAAGGGTGTATGAAAGGAAAGGATTTGCTTTCCAGACAAGGCCATTCAGCCAGAGTGTTCCCCTGAGATACAGTACAAGATGCCTATAAAATCATGAGCATCACAGTGAAAATGGAGTATGAAATGAGAATTATCTTGGGACCCTGCCAAGGGGACAATACCAATGTTTTCTAAAACTCAAACATTTACAGGGGAGAAGAGAACATTCCAGAAAGGTGATGCATATCTTACTCCTGGATGTCAAGCAGCCCTATCTGGACAAGCAGGAAGCCTGGGTGAAAAGAAGTGGGACTGTCTGAGGACTGGAAATAAGGAGCAATTGGGAGCAAAAAGAGCCACAACAAAGAAACTCAGTAGAGTCTTCATTTCAGTCTTGGTAAGATTCCTATAACCTATAACTTTTACAGCAGCTATGATTTTGAGTAGATACACCTGAAGTATTCAGAGTTATCATAAACATTAAATGTTAATAAGCCACCAGGACGAGATGGCATTCACCCAAGTGTTCAGAAGGAAATGAGCCTTAATATTGTAGAACTATTGTCTATCCATGTGCTGGGGGGAGAACCAGGGAGCTTCTGAGCGGTGAGTCTGACTCATGAGAAGATGGTAGAACAAGTCTGTAGAAAACAAAGGGATTGCTGAATACATGGATAAACAGTGTCTATTGAAAAAGTGTCAGCATGGCTGCAGGGAAGGGATGTCCTGACCTCCTGGAATTATAACATAGTCAAATGGAATAGTACATTTGAATTTCCCAAATACCTTTGACTAGCTTACATGCCAAAAGTATACAAAAAATTCAACCTTGCATAGCCATAGGATTATAGAAAATGACCTTTTATCTAATGGAAGATGGATAAAGGTTGGGAAAAAAAAGGCTAATCCTGTACAGAGTGGGAAAATATCAGCAGTGGACTTCAGTAGGGATTAGTATGAGGACCAGATTTATTCATATTCTTAACCAGTGATCTGGAAGAGGAAATGCAGCAAACTCCTCACATATGAAAATGATACCAAACTTTTACAATAGGCAGTAAGGAACTCCAGAAGTTCACAAAACTGAATAAAAATTATTGTCATAGTGTTCAATATCAGCCCCCTCTACTCCTTCCCTCCCCCCCATAAAGCCATAAAAATGCAGAAATGCAGATTACTGACAGGAAAGGTGTTGAAAATAACACAAGGAGCACAAGTTTGCCACTATGTAAACTCATCTTGTGAACTTACCTTTTCTGTGCACTCAAGAAAAACATATTTGAGCTAGACCAGGTACAGAAAAAGGCAACTAAAATTATTGAAGGGGTATCACAGCAGTCTTATAATGAAAGAATCAAAAGGTTGAAGCTGTTTAAAAGGGAAATGAGCAGTCTGAAAGGAAAAAGGACTAAAATTTACAAAATTATGAGGGTGATGGAAAGGTCAATGCAGAAGTAAAATTTACTACAACTTGCAATGCTAGGACTAGAGAGCACTTGTTGGAGCTAATTTAAAATAAGCAAAAGTGAGGTACTATCACAGTCATAAAAAGGAGTAGGTAAATTCCTTAAAGGGAGCAGGCAGTGATGGATGTTATTTTCTGACATCTTTTAGCCCAATCTTGTGAGAATCAGCACCCAAAACACTAAGGAACTGACCTCTCCTGCTTTCTCCCAGGGACATTTTCTACTGCCACTGTAAAAACACAGTGTCTTTTGGGACATGGGAACTGATGTTTTGTTTTACTGATCCTGAAATGGGATGCTTCATGTGTTATTACCCCCAGTCTAAAAGGACTAAACTAAATGAGGCATAAGGAGAAACTTGCCATAGAAAACATGCAGAAGTTGCTGCTCTCATTTCTTCAAACTCCTAAAAAAAAAATATGAAAAGGATTTTCCTGTCACTAATTTCATGTTCTCCCTCTAAAAATACCCTTTTTATGGTCATTTCCTTAAAATTTCATTAAGCATTAACCACAATGCAAATTGTGCAATACACTCATATTGAATACTAAGAAAAAAACCAGGAAGTACAAATAAACACAAGAACATGACACTATCAATTGAATACTGCATTGGTCTCCTAAAGTCCCTTATCCAATAAAATAGAATATTTTATATTTATTCTGTACCCCACACAAATAATGACCCAATGAAGTGAAACTAGGTATTAAGTTTTCACAGGTGTCTTCATCTCAGAAACACACAAAAAATTTCATTGTCCTCCCACTCTGCCCACCACTCCTCCAGCAGATATGCAAATCAAATCTGCTCTGCTCCTTCACTAGCTCCCTTCCCCCACCAGAACTGATAAAGAACAAAGCTAGAGTTGCTTTCCTTACTTCTTAATTTGCTGCTGAGCAGGCCTGAAATGTTTCACTTTTCTTTCCTATTTATGACCACAGAGAAAAGAAAGGAATAGCACATTATTTCCTGGTGGTACCCATAAAACAAAGCAAGTCAAAGTTTTCCTTTCTTCCCACAGTCTCCTCTCTCCTATGTACTGTTCACTTGCTGTCCTCTTATTAACCCCAATGAGATGGCACAGGTAGATTTAGTAGTTTCATTACCTTCAAGCGTCTCCATCTTTCTGTAATCCTCATCTATTCAGGGCTCATTCATCCTCTTACCTTAGTGGAATGGTTAGTTATGGCCTCTCACGTGTATCCCCCACCTGCACCTGGTCATTCTGCTTGCCCTCACAGCTGGCTCTGCCCAGTGTTGCCTATCACCCACACCACCAATGCAGGGTGGCCATGCAGCAGCAGATTCCACGAGCCTGGCCCAGGAACAGCCTGCCCTGCAGCTCACAGAGACGCAGTGCAAGGGAGACAGGAGACCCTTTCTCCCCAGGGAATATTCAGTGTTATTCTTGCTGAGCTGAACTGAGTAAGGGCAAGTGACTGGAAGAGCAAAGTCCTGTCATTCCTGTGCTCAGGGGATTTAGATCACTCTGCCGGATGGTGTTGGTTCAGTTGTCCTGAGGCAGAATGGGTCTTTGAGTTCAAACAGCGCCCAACCCCAGGGAGTGCCCTAACCAAAGGTATCTGTTAGCGGGAAGTTAAGCTACACCCATCCTTGTTTCTTGGTTTCCTTGGCCCTGCAGAATGCAGCTTCTCGTATCAGACATTCCATTTACTCTAAAACTAGTAATTCATCCATCCAAATGTAAAAAAACCCAAACAAACACACTACACTAGGTGAGCTGAACTGCACTCTGTGGAAGGGTTTATTATTCTGCCACTGAATGGAATGAGCAGTTAGTCACAGAGACTTCACTCAGCAGATCACTTAAACTTAAACAGCTGAGAGTCATGGCAACAGATCTGGAGGAATCCCATCGGTTTAGAAAATAAGCATAACTGCAATCATGCATATTTTCATAATTCAGTGTTAAACTCGGCTTTTTCTAACAATTGGAGATTTTTGTTCCTATTCCTTATAATTTATTATCTTTTATGTTGATTAAAAGGTTTCAATGGATATGTGGTATGTGAGTAGATGTGACCTTTATATTTCAAAGACTGTGGAACATTCCAAACATTTAGGTAGAAAAGTCTACTTAGAAGGTAATGTAAGGAAAAAGGTCTTTATTTTAATGAGGAAGTGTAGAGCATTTGTTGTTATATTTTTTCATTTTTCATGAAGAATCTGAGCACATATGGCTCTGAGAGAGAAATAAATGGCAAAACTTTCCAGAAGCAAGAAATTCTCTGTGTATTTTCAGCATTTCAGTGCAGACGCCTTCAGACATTCCTGTGTGTTTTGTTCCACCTTTCATTCTGCACCTGCAGTATGTGTCCCATGTATTTGCATCAGTAAAAAAATTTCACAGCAGAACAACTACATAGAATCTTTTCCAATAGCAATCATATCATGACTGAGGCAGAAGTCTGAACAACTCCCAACACATCAGAGATGAAGATGGTGAATCTGAAATCACTCTGTAACACTTACATCTGTATAATACTCAACACAATTTAAACAGTGGGCAATCCTTGCCAAGTAGAATCCAGAAAAACAACGACTTTTTGTCTGTGAACAAAATACTCATTGCAGCTAGCCAAATGGCTACAGTAAATTTCAGCTAGTTTCTGGTAATATATTCTGATGCACAATATTGATGTGAGCTGAAAATCATAATAGAATTAAATAATGGATTTTACTCTCCAGTTTATAATTTTTGAGAGAAGTCTTTAAAACTTAACCTCTTTTTGAAAATTGAAAATCATGTTTTTCAGTTTCTTCTAGTTTGAGTACCATATGATGCAAAAGTAAACAGCGAAATAAAAATACCTGTGAAATTTAGGTCTTCTCTTGTAATTATGCAGTGCACACCTAACATGGTGTTTTATGTGCAAATGAGTAATTGAACTTTTGTGGGAGCAGAAATGTGGATGATGTATAGTGGCATTCTAAGGAAATAGAAACACTTCAGCAGAAGGTTCTTGGTCAGGGAGACTGTCCAATGGACTGAACTGGTAGTATTTTAAAGACAGAGAATTACAGTAATGTTTTGGAGTTAAAAACATAGATAAAATTTGGACTGACTGAACATACAAGTTTTGACAAGCATTTATCATGTACGTTGAACTAAAAATTGTTTTCCGTGTGCATTTCAGAAAGACAAGAAAGAACACAAAAAAGGGCAATAACAATTTAAAAACCAAAAACAAACCTGAATTCTTGGTGTTGTCCTTATAGTAATGTAATAGTTTCTCAGGTGATCTTTGCCTGGTTCCATCAGGGTGTGGAACAGTGACTGCAAATACAGGAGTACAAAGAACTACTCCTCAGGAAAAAAATTAACCCTACTTCCGTTTTCAACCACATCATAAGAAAGTAGAGTTAGATAAAGAATTCAGAGTGTGAGATTTAGGTCTAGTACTTTCATGTGTGGTATGCAGTTACTACAGAAATATTTATTTTTACATTGCACTTACATTATTTTTAAAATAAGAATTGGGAATATGATTACAAATTCAGCTGGTATTCCTAGAAGTCTGACAACACTCACTGTTTTCTGTTAAGTCTGTCTAGCCAAGAGTGAAGCACAAAGATAGATAGATAAATATAAAGGGATTTCTCATTCTGGGAGAGAATTGATAATGAATGTATCATATTCTGTTTGGCAACTGGAAAAGCCTTGGGTTATAACCCAGAGGCCCCATTGAAATAAGGGTTCTTAGAGGAGCTTGGCATCTTGAAGGGATGCTTACCACCCCCAGGTGTTAGGCAAGCTGTTCAGAACTTTGAAGAATGAAGTTTTACTATTTGCACATAAAACTCCAATTAGTGTGCATCAGATTCACAGGCTTGACAAAAAAAAATCCCCAGAGTAATTATCATCTGCCTACTTAGATATTGCTAATGATATTCTATAGCTTGGAAGAACTCCTATCTTTTGAAAGAGAAAATTTGTTGGTTTAAGTAAAATGGATATAGTGTATGGTTTATAATTCATAAAATATCAAGGGAATACAGAATTTATTTATGAATTATATTTTAAATAAAAATAGAAGCAGCAGAATAAATTAATTATTCATTTAATATGAATTATCTCCATAGAGGAAAAGGTGTCTCATCAGGTGGGCAAGGAATTAAACTTGTCAAAGCTAAGGACAAAGAATAACAAATTTACAAAATCTATTCTATTTTTTTTTACCTTTTTCCTGTAGCCGTAATTTTAATATCGAATTTAATTCAAATTTATCTCATGCCTGTTTTCCCAGACTACCTTTTTTGTCGTTGTTTTTAGGAGCAGTTTACAAACCTGGAAGATCTTTATACAGTTTTAAAAGGAGGAGATGCATTCCTTGTGCCTCCGAGAATCCATTTCTGGGAACCATCTGCAGTCATTTTTACAGTAATAAAGGGTTGTATTCAGAATTGATGGTAAGTGATGCAGAAGGACAGTCAGGAATAAGGCCTGCTTGTTTGCACTATTCATTTTAAGAGAGACTAAGCCTTATCTTAGAAGCTCATAAAGGACTTGTGACTCCTGACCACACTCACTGGTAGATTTTATATGGGCACCTTGTTCCCAAATTAAGAAGCAAACTATATCCTCTTCTTAAGATATGCTCTGTGATATGAACTTCTGGCTGAGAAAATGTGTAGTGTAAGTAGAGTCAATATCATTTAACTCATTAACAGCTGTGTCAGTCACCCATCTTTTTGGGCTGTATTCACTGTGCTCTATGCACTTGTTATTTTTCTCAGGTCTGAAATGAATGCAAATTGACTTGCTAGCAGTTAACCTCACTGGGGTGTCAGTGGCTGCCTAAGCTGCAGGAAAAGGGTGATTCAAATGTGCTGCATGTGTCTGGGGCAGACATGATGGAGTTGCCTCCTTGTTGCTCTTGTCCGAGGGATTTTTTTGGCACTCTGTCACATTGCACTGCACAAAGGTGTTTTATTCTTTCACTGCCCAGCGAGCAAGGTAGGCTCAGTGACCTCGCTAAAGCAGGCAAATGTGGTTTTCTTTCCCAAAGCTGAAAATTAAATGTATTATTTTGTCCTCCTACTGGGTCATAAAAAAATCAATTTTGTGTCAGCAACAAAGCTGCTCACTGAAATGTTGTCTTCCATGGCCAGGTGGGAGCCCTGAGGTTGAGCAAATCCCCCTCTCTGCAGAGATATCTCTTGTACCTGCTACATTCGTGCCTGGACCCAGAAAGTACCTGTCCCTCTTTTTCCTTGCATCTCCTGTGCCAAGCCCTACCCAGGTGACACTGTGTGACTGACAGGGAAAGGTGAGACAAGGTAATGCTGCCCACATGTGTTTCCTCTTTGCTCTTGTCTCTGTGCTTGGGAAGCCTCCTGCTGGTGTGGTTTCTCCCCAGAAGGTGCAGAGGTAGACAGGACAGGGGTGCAGACTGTGTCATACAGGGGCTCTGGGGCTGATTTGTCCTCTACACTCTGAACCAGTCTGTGCAAATGGGGCCTTGGAAAAGCCACTCCGTCACTGGCACTGAGCCAGTGCGGATTTTTCTGTAATCTTCTTCACCTCTTTTCAAAGCCAGTCCTACTTATGAAAGACCTGGTGTTTATTTAGATTCTTGTTGTCAAAATGTGAACTATTCGACTGATCATCTTCCTGGGATATCAGTGGAATTTTTTTGGCCCTTTTTAGTGAGAGTATGTTCATAATCCAGATGTGAAAAAGAAGTTGTGCTGTGTGTCTGTGAATAAGGAGTAGCATTTGGAAAATCTCAGAGGCTCAAAACCTTTTTCCTTACAAAAGTATTTGTCCAAAGTAGGTTGCATAAAAAAAATTCTTCACTATACAATTTTTATTGTTGTGATTGCAAGAGCGGGAACTGACAAGGAAAATGGCTTGCTGAGAACTGTAAATATTGTTAAAGACAGAATATAGTTTTCTTAGACTCCACCTGTTCTGTAATCCTACAGTTAATTTATCTGTTAATATTAAACCAAGTGAACTACTGCAAGCAATGGACATCCCGTATCAGGTTAGCACTGTCTCCAAGGGGACGTAAGGTGAGAATCACAGACCTGCAAGGTTAAGTGACAGACAAGTCCCAGTTTCTCGTACATCAGTAGTGTCAATCCTTGAGAATCTAGCTCTAGTGTATTAATTAAAAATAGAGGACACTTTTGTGTAGTATCTGCTTTTCCTATGGCTAAAGTGCTCCGTAAGTCAATTCTGTAAGCTAATGGGATGGTAATGGATCAATAGTAATAGCATGACAAAATGCCACTCTAGCAGACAGAAGCCAGCAGATTAGCTGATTAGTGCTCCATCAGTCATCTGGTACAATAGAAATAGTCATTATGAAAGAACTCCAGTATGTGATCTCTTTAGAAAGTAAACACTTGACACTGATTTCTCTCTTTTTTATTCTAATTTTCTCTCTCTCTTTCTCTTAGTTTTTTTTTTTTTTTTTTTTAATTTGGCTTGGTTTTTTGTTTTTGTTTTGTGCTTTTTTCTCCCACAAATGTTGGAATGTTCCCTAAAAGTATTTATAAAACAGTCAGATGCATTGACCACACACAAAGCTAGAAAAAAAAATCTCCAGCTATAACTGTTCTTCAGCCACTAAGGGGCTTCACTGAGAAACACAGAAAGTGAGCCTTTCCTGTTTCCCATGTCTCTCTGGTGTCCATAAGACAAATGAAATGTCCTTTTAGGAATTACCTAGAGAGGGACTGTATGGGAGTGTATGAAAAGGCCATTCTGTCCCTCACTTGTCCACTCACTGATTAATCTGTTAATTATACCCAGGGGTGTGAAGAACATGAAGGCATTAGGATATGAGTAATGTAATTAGCAATCTTAGATGTCGCAACACAAAACTGAGAGCAGGATGGAAAACCTCAGTAAATATATAAACCAAAACGGAGTCAAGTGTCACTCAGAAACCTGAGAAGGCCAAATGACTCCCCTGCCAAATTTAATGGAAAATGCATTATCACTGACAAGCACTGAATGCTTTTCCAGGGGGATGGGAAAACCTTCATTACCTGAGGAAAGTTTAGGAAGACTTGAATAATTACCATATGTGAATAGCAAATTACACAGTCCTACCAGTGAGAGTTCCTTATACCCTTTTACCAGTTTTTCTTCTGCCCTCAGATGGCTGCCAACAGTAAAGATTTTGGGCTCAGGGCTGTTTTCAGGCAGACCTCTTTCCAGCTGCCTGCTATTGTGCAAAGGAGCCTTGGTGATTCTCCTGGCGTCCCCTCCTGGTACAATACCCTGTAACTTTAGCATTGCTAGCTCCTTCACAGTGTTTCTGCCTTGTCATTTACCTGTCCATGTCATACTACCTCTGTGCTCAGTCTGTTCAGTGTCAAGACTGTCTTACCTACCCCACAGCTCTAGGGCAGAGCTACGCCTGTTTTTGTTCTCCATTTCTCCAGGCAATACCAGGCTGAGGTATGTTGGGTGCACAGCCAAGATGGTCTCTTGGCAGCAGATTCCAGAAAAAGAAAGAGCATTTCCTCAATCCAAAGCCTGTGTTTCAGCTCTGTGAGGTCACTTCAGAAATGTCTAAGTGCCAGGGACATATCCTTCTGCTTAAAAATACATCTCAAATCTTGCCCTGGCCCTTGTCTCTCTGAACAGGGATAAGACAAACTGTTCCCTCAGGTGTTTTAAAAAAAAATTCTTTTTTTTGCATACTTCTTTTCATTTTTTTCACTGGCCAATCAGCTTCTGGAAACTGTTTCTGCCTCAATTTCTTACCATCAAGAGCAGTAACAAGGAGATCATTTCTGTAGGCAGTGCAGGGATACTGGGAGAAGGTAGATATGGCTGGAAGGTCTGTCTCTGGATCCTGTCATCTGTCAGAGGTGGCAGCAGCAGTGCTATGGCAGCTCATTCATAGCCTCTGGAAGAGGCATCTGTCTCTTCAAGTGTCATTCATACTTGAATGGCTATTGTACCTCCTCCAGGGAAGACACCACATGGAAGTGTTCTGAATGCCAGATTTGACTCTAGGTTGCCAACAGACTACACTGGGTCAGACATGAGGGCTCACTAGTTTATACCAGAACTACAAAGGATTTCTGGCCAAACCTCATGTTGCTTGGCCTGATATCATGCAGAAGCTGCCTGCCTATAACATTCCCTCTTGTATGTCCTTTGTAGATGACATCAGAGCTCTCTCCATCTGTGAGCTGAAGCCTTCAGGGCTAATGATGCTTTTGTCATTTTCAGTATTGGATAATTTGAAGTGTGTGACTTTTACAATTACCACAAACCATCTCTTAGCTGAAGTGGAACCAGTTGATTCGCACAGCAATAAACAGAAAATATCACTGGTCACCAGGATGCTCCTGCAGAGTGTAGATTGTGCAATGTAAACCTGTGGCATGAGACACATTGTCTCCAATGAAATACCAGGGTTAATCATACCAGTAATGCCTACAAAAATATAAGAAGATGCTGTGAACTAATTTAGTCTTAAGCATGATGCAAAATTATCCTCACAGAATCAAAAATTACCTCTCAATGTTAATGTGCCTTTGGGTGTTCTTACTGCAGAAGTGTGTGAAGAATTAGTATCTTAGTAACTCGTTCTTGGTTCCATAAAAGTTATTTCCCATTAAAAAAACCCTCAAGGGCATGACCTACTAAACCACATTCTTTCATGCAACCTGAAGTATTATCTGTACAATAACTATTCTATTATTGGAATGCAAGACACCACACTATTTTGGCTGATTAGTATCCAAAATCATTCAACCACAAGACAAGGATCCCTGATGAGAAAAAAAATTAGCTTGATCATCCCTGTATTACCTGCTAAAATGTTCTCATTCTCTTTGCAAAATTTAGCTCTTAGTACTCGAAGAGATTAAATTTCAGGAAATATGTTTCCACAGAAATAAATCTCTGTAAAAGAGAGTGAGTTGGGGGGAACATGGGGCTGTATCGAGATTAAACTGACTCTAGGACAGACTGAGAGGCTTGATTAACTATCTGATCAAGGCAAGGTTGTGGTAGAAAGAGCAAAATGAATCTGCTGTTGAAATGTGCTGCAATATCATTTAACCAGCTAATACAGACTGGATATCTGTCAGTAAGTCCATCCACCCGCGGCAGAGAGCGAAGGAAGCTTGTGTGGAGTCCCCACCCGGAAACACCTTTAAAAGGTCTGAACAATTGCCCTCTCTGTGAATTTTCATGACTGGCAGTGTGAAGGTAAGAAGACCTCTTTCTAAACACATTTTTCTAAGATGGAAATGAGCAGTAATCTCTGCCAGCTGCCACGAGACTGGTGGCGGCAAAATTGTGGGCTACCTTATCTGGCTTTTTATGGCAACGTCTCCCAGACAAAGCATCTCTGTGTCTTGTATACAGAGAGCTGGGAATATCTGTCTTGTAGGAAGGAAGAACAGAATGTTGCATCACCTTTCTTTTCTCCTGGTTGCTTCAAATATTGCTTAGGTAAAGCCATGTCCTGATGATGCAAACCAGGCCAGATTTGTTTTGGAAACCTGCTTTTCCAGAGTGGGCTGGCTGACATACTAATTATTCCCTACTCTTGGCACTTTCTTGCTCTCACTGTATGTCCTTTTGAAAGCTGTTGACAAGACCTACACAGCAACCAGCACAGCCTGGCCTGCACAGTGATCCATGCACACAAAGTATTTTTTTCTGAAGTTCACAGTGTGCAAGTGGGTGCTGGATGAAATAACTAGCTGAAAATACAAACCAGGAATAATTGTGGTTGGCACCACTGCAGCTATGCAGGGGGAAATTAATTTCACAGATCATCCACAGACAGGCAAGCCCCAAAAACTCCATGGATATTTTATTTGCAAAGATTATCCTGGCATTCTGTCATTTTAGGCAGTGCAACCTTATTGAAAACTTTTGACTGTTGTCAAGACAGTGTGTTCTCTGGATTTGTTTGAGTCAAATGTTGTAGTACTTGATGTCTTGTCATCTCCTTTCCTTAGGAAACAGTCTCAGGCTGCCACAGTTTTTGCTGTCCCTCATCTGAATTAAAATAATTCTTTATGTGAGGAAATGCAGGTACAACTGTTCTGCCATTATATTCAGCGGCGATGTAGGAACTCTGGGAGAAGCAGAAGTTTTGAAATAGAAGAAGAATGTCTTTACAGGACTGCTTCTTTCCTCGCTTCCATGGGTGCTTTTCTGCTTACTTTCACATGTGAGAGTTCTCTTTGAGCTATTTTGCTGTTTGTGAATTTTTCACACAATATTAGCCCCAAATAGAGATTATTTTAAGAGTGTCTATTTAAATTCAGAGTGCATTTTAGTGTCTCATCTGCTTCTTCATGCTTCTAGTTCAAGAATAGTTCTGAAATCTGTTGCAGGATGTTTATCTTAATTTTGCTTAGGAGTTCTCATATATATATATATATATATATATGTATGTTTTCTGTACCATATTATTCAATAGGGAAGAGGGAAAAAATTACTGGAGTAAGGTAGTGGCTAGAAACCATATACATTTTTTTCCTGAAGAAAATGGAATTCTGACAACTGCTGATTTTAATCTGCTTCTGTAATTTTAAATTACATTGTTTTTCAATTAAAGTCCAAGAATGGAATGAAGCAGATTGCTGTCAGAAAGGTTGGGATGAGTGATTAATGAACTTCGTAGTAATACTCTACTTCAAAAGAAATCCCTATTACAGAGAAAAATATCACTTCCATGTATAGAAAATCCCTCAAATGGAGAAAAAAAAAAAAGGTTTTGCAAAGTTTCTGGGGTCTCTGCCTACTGTTGGCCATGCCATGCCCTAAGTAGCACACTAGGATGCAGTCTGCTTGCACTTCCCTCTGCAGCACCCGTCCTGCTGGCACAGAAAGCAAAAGGATATTGCAATGCAGCATGAGGCCACTTCAAAATTGGCTTTCAGTTGTAAGGTTGCAATTACTTAACATGTTCTGCTTCCCAAAGTTTCCTGATCCCTCTTGCTTACATAGGAAAATTTCTGTAGATTTATAGAGGAGAAAGATGGAGCCATTATTAATCATGTATTGTAGTGTTTAGTGCCTTTGCTCTCTAGTTTCTTGGGTACTTTTTCAGAGCCACTTGTTCTGCGACAACCACCAGCTCAGGACACTGTGCCCTCCCCCTGAGAGCAGCAAGAGCAGTAGGTGGCCTGGCTTCCCACAGTTCTTGTATAGGCAAGGTAGTTTCCAGGCTGTGACACTCCTTCTTCCCTTCCTTCCCTGCAGTCCTGCACTATATCCAGCTGCCTGTTTGCCTCTGTCTCAAAGCATCCTAAAAACCAGTGGAGCACAGATGACCCTATGCCAATCCATGCCAGGGCCTATTTCCTGAAGAGAAGCGCAATTACAAAATAAAAGTGATGTAAGCCCTTATAATACTTTAGAGTGGGTACAGCTGAATGCAGAAAAAAGAAAAGACATTCAAAATGTCCACTATAACAAATCCATTTAGTACATAGCAAGCTTTTACACAACACTGACAGTATAATCTCTTATTCTGCAAGGAAAGCTTTGCACATGCTTCTCTGTTTTCAAGAGCTCCTTCATTAATATTAATCCCTCGTCTATAAAGTGAACTCATGCCTTTGCATAATCATTCTCCCTCCTGTATGAGACAGAATCGAGCCAGCATTGCACATTCCATTACTCTTGAAAGGCAGTTTCCAGAGGTGCATTTTAATCAGGGTGATAGGTTGTTTATCTCTAATGGTTCAGGTAGACTTGTGTGTTTCTGAACCTTAATAAGTTACTGCATGTCAGCCAAGGTAGGTGATTGCCAGTGTGCTTGCTCCTTCCCTCCTACTTGTCAGGGAAAACATTTTTTTCTTCTATTAACCTAGACTGAAGTCTGAGCTGATGTGTTTTACACCATGTTTGCAGTGAGAATTTACAATTACCAGCACCTTGTTAAACTGCAGGTGAAATAATCTTATCTCTTAGTCCAGAGTGTTTAGGCACAGCTGTGACACGGCCATCTCCTCTTCCTTACGAGAACTTGGTTAATGGGAAAGAGTGAAGCCCATCTCATCTGCCTTCTATTTCTCAAAAATGCATGAACCCCAGGTTAATTACATAGGTTTGCTGCCTGTAGGAGGAAGGATAGTTTTGTATATTAATAATGAATCCACAGAAAAGTAATTTCATACATATTGACTATAAAATAGCATAGGAATTTTGACTCACTCTTTATTCTGGTAATGCAAATACTGCAGTAATTTGGGATTAAAGCTTTCCTGTGCTACCTGCTGTTATTTAGCTTTGGCTGAGCTTGTTTGTTTATACAGGATGTGTGGAAAGCCATGCTTGTCTTTCTCACAAGGCTGTTAGGAAGCTTTTATTAAATAATGAATGCGAAAAGTTCTGGGAACCTTGGCTAGAATAAATAACATAAACCTTTATTAGGCTCACATTAATCGGGTGTTTATATTTAATGTCAATATACTGGAGTAGAACTTCTGAGATCAATCAGATCTTTCTGAGGAGACACCCAGGAATATATATAGCTGGAAGTGCTGAGTGTATTTATCTTGCAGTAAACTTAAATTTGCACTCAAGTTACTAATGCTTGAATTCTAGAAACACAGGTGACGTTCAGCTCAGGTGTTGATTCACTGCATGACTCATTGTCTGAAGGCATGGTTGTCTCTTGGAACAGTCGCTGGGTGCACATGTTTGTTACACCCACTTTGGAGATGCGTCTGCAAACGTGCGGGGCTGCAGCTCAGAGCAAGGCGTTTTCTGCATGTGCTTGAAAGGCTATATTTAGACTGCAAAGGCAAGGTACAGAGAACCCATCAGGGTTGTAAGGTAGACACACAACAAATGTAGGTGCCAGATAGGTTTTACGGATACAGAAGGATAGGCTATCTCAATCACTTAGTTTCAAATTTCTATCATAGGTAGACATCCCAAATCTAGCTCTTAACATCTTGCCATCGAACCTTCAAGATGCTTAAAATCTGCAGGTATTCATGTTTCCCATGTTTAGTGTTCCCCAGGTATCTGAAGATTTTTTTCCTCAGAAGTTTAGGCCTCTACAAAAGTTCAAGAACTGTTTAACACTAAGCCACATAATGATTCGTACAGGATTGTTTCTCAGATGGGCACTCAGTCCAGTAGGCATATGTGTTGTAGTGGCTCCATAGATCCCCTCCAAATACATGTTTGGAACATATGCAGGCAGTCTTATTTTCCTTCTTTATGTGCAGATGTTTAAGGACGAACATTCAAGGGGAGAGAAGGTGCTGCATCTTCTGCTGGAGTGGGTTTAAAGCCGCAAGGTTAAACTCTTGGGAAAGCATCCAGACTCTGGTAATATGTTGGAGATGGTGAGTTCATCAAAGCAAAACTCCAGAAGAAAGCTGCGAAGCTAGGACAGGTAAAAGCTCTTCAGTGGAGCCCCGTCTAAGGCATCTAAAATTCAGAAGGAAGGTTTGGGGACAGGGTTTTTTCCAGTAAGGATTAGTCTAGGTGGGTACCCATTCACTGATCGCATTTATCCAGACTGGGAGATGCTCCCTTGCTTTGAGGCAATCGATTCAGCCTGCAGGGAGCTCCCACTGCTTGGCTCCCATAACACCAGGCACCGTTAAGATATTCTTTGTCAATGCCTCAATGATGAACAATTCAGACTTGTTTAATCGTGTAAAAACAGCAGAGGACAAGAGGGACACATGTGCTGCTCGTTTATTGAGTGACAGAACTTCAAAGTAGAAATATAAAAATACATAATATAATATATATTATAGAATTTATGTTATATTAGGGATTGTTTATATTAGGGATTGTTTATGTTTATATTAGGGATTGTTTACATTAGGGATTGTTTACATTTGGGATTGTTTATGTTTATATTAGGGATTGTTTACATTAGGGATTGTTTATGTTTATATTAGGGATTGTTTACGTTAGGGATTGTTTATATTTATATTAGGGATTGTTTACGTNGGGATTGTTTACGTTAGGGATTGTTTACGTTAGGGATTGTTTACATTTGGGATTGTTTACGTTAGGGATTGTTTATATTAGGGATTGTTTACATTTGGGATTGTTTACGTTAGGGATTGTTTACGTTAGGGATTGTTTACATTAGGGATTGTTTACATTTGGGATTGTTTACATTAGGGATTGTTTATGTTATAAATGAGCACAATGGGCCATGCTCCGATTAATAAAATCAATTTATTAATACAGAAAGATTGGAAGCAAAATGCAGCGCTGGGCGACAGGGGAGTCACCGCTCCACCAACTGCCGCGCCGCCTCCCGGTATCAGTCTTCCTTTTTTCTGGTTCTTCTTCCTGGTCTTCCTTCTCTCAGTGCGCATGCTTCTCTTGTTGCTAGGGGGTCTTTTTCTGCCTCCTGGTGGTCGTTGGATGAAGGCTTGAAGTCTTCCTCTCTGCCTTTTGACCCTGCGCCCTGGAAAATTGCTCAGAAGAAATAGACATCTACGATTGTGGAAGGACAGTCGCTCGAGCATTGCGGTTAGATTGTTCCTGATTAACTAGTTTCATATACGATACATTCTTAAGCTAAACGAATTACATATTTACGAAAGTCTTTATTTTGACGAACA
>VWZN01010116.1:71036-81601 GCA_013396955.1 Regulus satrapa | reverse complement strand
ACAAATTCTTGGAGAAATTTTAAATAGCTGCATGATGGCTTAGAAAACTAAAAATTCACATAGGTAAGGATTAGATTTGATTTCTGAAGTGTTGCTTGTAACATGTAAAGGTAAATATGCTTTGTACATATTGCCTGCAATGGAAGCATCTATGAAACAGAGTAAAGAAGGGAGTTCCATTAAAATGTAGGGATTCACTACTGGCTTACATTTCATTGCAGTTTTTCTGGGAATGGGAATGGAACTCCAGATGCACCATTATTCCATTTCTTTAATACAACTGTTACTAGAATTTCTTATCCTTATAATTAGAAAGCATGCACCTGTAGAAAATAGCAGCAACAAAAGAGGTTATTCAATTTATTTTTGGCTGATGCACTCTGCCTGAGTTCCTCTAGAACCAAATTGCTACTCATCCCTTATTTGTATTTTGTGTAAAGCTGATGGAAAGCTTTTAAGTGTATTACTCAGAGCTTTCTTTTCTTAGATTTGATTCTGAGTTTCTTTTAACTTTGTTTTACTTAACTAGTCATAAAGAAATTTCTTATTCCGTGTGTGTGTTAAGGTTGAATTCTGAAAAAAAATAGAGAGTGTGAGCTAATATTTTTAGTACAGGATTAGTGGAAAGAAAAAAGAGAAAAAACTCAATATCAGATGCTGTGTCTTTGCAATATCCAGTCAACCGTCAAGGTGCTTCCTTAGAACATGAAGCCCAAACAAAATTACAATAGAGAAAGAAAGAGAAAGAAAGAGAGAAAGAGAGAAAGAGAGAAAGAGAGAAAGAAAGAGAGAAAGAAAGAGAGAAAGAAAGAGAGAAAGAAAGAGAGAAAGAGAGAAAGAGAGAAAGAGAGAAAGAAAGAAAGAAAGAAAGAGAAAGACTGGAAAATAGCCATCAAAAGAAATTGTGGGAAACTTTTTAGTGAGCAGTTCTAAGCTAAGGGGGGATAGAGGTCCTTGTGTAAGGCTCAGTTGTTGTTTAAGGCTGGAGTTAGGTTGAGGGAAAAACAAAGGCCAGAACTGTGGATGGAGTGGGGCTACAAAGGCTCTGTCAAACGAAAGAATAAATGAAGGTAAATTTGCTGACAGCAAAATGCTGTGAGGGCTTTCATGAGTCTTGTCCTTCAATCACGGTTGGAGCTAAATTAATAATTTCTCATATATATCCTATAATTTCCCTCTAAGAAAAAATAATTTAAATATTCCTGGGAATGCCTAAGGTTACTTCAATTAGGCCAGTGACTAACATTCAAATGAAAATATGCCAGTCTTTCTTTTCAAAAATGAACAGAGATACAGTCTAATTTCCCATGTTTCAAAGAAGGTCCAAGATGTAATACTTTACCTAATATGGGTTCTTCATGGGAATTTGTACTGTTTCCTGGAAGGTAATATGTCTTCTGGTGAAGTAAAAACCCCATGACTTGCTTACTTGGTAAGGAGTTCTGAAGCTCCAAATGGAGTATACCAGACTTGTAGTCAAATTTTCATTAGCTGTTTTTGAACTATTGTATCATCTCAAGCATGTTAGCATGAAACTGTTATTGAAAATAAGTGCTAATAAATGCTAGTTTAGTAAATCAAATTCAGATATTGTAATGTTATCTTAATAAAGGCTAAGTAAATTGAACAAAAAGATGATAGGGGTCAAAGAGACAGTGAAAACCATGAGATTACTATGGGATGTTTAGGTGAAAGGCAGAAGGCAGAGAAAATGATGACTCAAGCAAGACTTCTGTGATACTGGAAAGAATTCTAATAGAATTCCGTGACCACATACAAACACCTGCAGGTTGTTAAGTAGCCGTATCTGAGTCTGTGGCTTCATCATCATATTATGTTCTATACACTTATTAAGTACTATTTTTGATCATTGTGTGTGTGGGCTCAGCCTCTCTACTAATTGGTACTGGGCACAAGGAAAACAGGTCTGGGACATCAGAAATCCTACAGGGTCTGTAGTCAATCAAATTCAGCAACCTTAGGTAAATTGAATTATATTATGTTCTTCATATACAATCTGTCGCAAGTAAATAATAGAATGTGGTCATTATTTTTCAGTGTTGATCATCATTTATGTGATGCTTCAAATTTAGTCTTAGTGTTTTCACTTGAGCCTCTGAACTACAAGGGAAATCACTGAAGGTATGCATCTTCATGATGGTTCTCAGGTAACTCACAGTTAAGTCTAGCATGTGTGTGGCAAATATTTCACTCTCTTGTGTTTTGATTTGTCTCTTAAAAAGATGTGCCATTCAGGGATATTCTATGCCTTATGTGGTAATATACATATCTAGCTTAAAGCAGATTTTTGAGTATAACAGAACAGCTTGTGACTCAATTTCTGCTTTAAAAGATTATTGTTAAATAAACGTTGAGATTAAAAAAATAAAAATAAAACCCCAGACAGGAGCTAGTTTATATTTTAATGAAATTTGATATTACTGCTTTCTTTACTATGATGTAAAAGAAACAGTAATTAGGCTAGGAGAATTTGCAGATATATTTCTGAAACTAAGAAAAATATACAAAATAAATGAGGTTAACTTTATATTCTCTTCATTCTCACTTTCATTATAATTCCTGACTTCTTCACCTACCCCCAGATGGAATTCCATAAGTATCTATATGGGAGCACTGGGACTGTAGAACAGTGTAAATCAGTGGCTGATATTTGTGAGAGTCATCTGGAATTAGTTATACAGACCTCTTCTCTTTCATAAATGTGATACACAGCTATTTGTATGAAGTTTTTCTTAAAATAAAAGTACCTTCTGGAGAAGTGGAGAAGTAGGGGCTATATTTTCAGATGAAGAAGTTTTGAAGGAATGCACTGGGAATTGGCCTCAAAATCCAGAATTTCATGCCTGTTGTCTTTGCTCACTTGAATCTGGCCATGCCTTGGACATATCCTTCAGGAAAATTTAATATTGTTTGATGAAGTATGTAAACATCTTGCCAGGTGTTTTCTATTTGCTTCTCTACCTTTATTATTCCTTATTAGAGTAACCTTATAATCATTTGGCATGATTTCTTAACATGTCCTTTTTGCAGATAGGTATTTATATTAAGCCATCTTTCCCTCGCTCTTGGCTTTATTTCTTTCTCATCCATTGCAGGATTTAATGTTGCTGAGTCAAAGCACATCAACTATCCAGAATATGTCTCTGCAAAGACATAGTAAGATGTTATGATTTAATCCCAAGTATATCACAAGCCTATATGAGAGCATAGACATCTGTCTTCTTGATTTTGTGTGCATAACTCTCTTGAATTTCACGAAACCTTGCTTATNAATATATTTCCTACTTCAAATTTAATCTGACAACAGTCTTATCAAGAATCCTAAAGGCTAAAAGCAGAATAAGTGAGTCTTCTAAGAAGTGTCACTATGTGGACAAGTTACTTAGACCGGTAATATATAATAGGTGTTTAATATTGATATTATAGAATTATGTAATTTTTGTTTTGAAATACCCTCTAGGATCATCCAGTCTGATTATTAATCTAACTACCAGGTCCACAAATAAATCATATCCCCAAGTACCACATCTACACATTTTTTCGAGCACTTCCAGGGATAGTGATTCCACTACTTCCCTGGACAGTCAGTGCCACTGCTCAGGAACCCTTTTAGGAAAGATTTTTTTTTCCCTAATATCCAGTATAAGATTCCCTGCAAGAATTTGAGGCTGTTTTTTCTTATTCAATCTCATATTACCTCACCTTGCTACAACCTCCTTTCAGGCAGCTTTAGAAGGTGATAAGGTCTCCCCTTGAACTTTTTTCCCCCAGTCTGAACATCCCCAGCTTCCTCAGCTACTCCTCGTCAGATTTGTGCTCCAGCTCCTTCATCAGTTACATTGTCCTTCTTAGTACATGCTATGTCACAATACATCAAGAAGGATGAGACACTTGATTACACTGTCTTAAATGAGACAAAATGACATTTCTTAAAATTACTTTCTTCAGAACTGAAGAAAGTTATTTCCACAGTGAACTGAAGACTTCTCTCATATGCCCCTATTCAAAGCTCCAAGTATTTTTCAGTAGAATCCATAGATGTATGAATGGCTGTGGATTATGTGAGTTCAGGGATATTGTGTTTCTGAGTTTTGAAAGACCTTGATTGGTCTTCACACTATAGGTGACTGCTAGCAGTAAATTCCAGTTACACTGTTAAGAACTTAAACACTTTTTTGCCAATTTTTTACCAAAGCAATATGCAGTCTTACAAGTGTTTACTAGCTTCTGACATTCTCAAATAAAAAAAAAAGTTTCCACTGAAGTTTTGGATAACACTTTATACAAAAGGAAAAGTTAGATAAAAATTAGAGAAGTCTCCTTCAGGACTCTTAAAAGATAAATTCTTATTTTTTTAGCTTTAAATTTTATTCCCACTGTAAATGCATCACCCAATCAGGGATGAAGAAAGTTAGAGAAAAGATACTTGTCTTTTCACTTACTCTGTATTCAGTCAGGATGCTGTGGCCTTCAGTACAGGCAGAGGTTATAGGTTCACACCATCTATCCTAAATTCCTGCTCAGTAGATTTTAGTTTTCAGTAGGAGACCAGTGATTTCTGAAAGACTACCTGTCTTTACAATAAAATTACACTATATGTAATTTAACCATTGGCATTCAGTTTTCTTATCCTACTTTATTTCTGCTTGTTTCAAGGGTCCTGAGGGCAAAACAGAAAAGACAAGGATTTCAGGAACAGTAGAACTCATTATATTAGACTTGACATAGACTGAGGATAATGTAAAAGAATAGAATAATTTAGGTAGCTCCATCACTTAGGCGGTCTGTTGCAATGCTTGACAACCCTGTTGATGAAGACATTTTTGCTAATACCCCATAATGCTCAGGCCCATCCTGGCACAGGCCATTACTTCACCCTGCAATGTCTTTCTTGAAATGAGTGGCACAGGACTTGAGGTGGGGCCTCACTGAGGCCAAGCAAATCAGAACAATCACTACCTTACTACTACATGCTGTAGTGTCTTAGACACCATTTTTGATGTCATCCAGGATGCTGTTGACCATCTTGGCCACCTGGGAACACTGCTGGCACTCCCGGGTCCTTTTTCCCCATGCAGCTTTCTAGCCCCTCTTCCCCCGGTCCTGTAGTACTGCACAGGGGTCATTGTGATCCTGTGGGACCTGGGGCTTAGGTGTAGCTGCAGTCTCTTCCCAAACTCTTCCCAAGAAAGATTTCCAGAGATGTTCTTACTCATCACAGTCTCTACTCTATGCAGTAGCATATATATTTTCAAACTCCACTTTCCTCTGATCTGTGCAAATGCTGTAGGGCTGGTTTGCTATCTCTGAAAGAAGTCTCTTTTATCTGCTACCTATTATATTTGTGTTACAGTGACATTACATTCATACCAGAGTCTGGTTAATATAGGAAGAACATTTAGTGAAACAACATAGATCTATGCTAATTTTCTGTTTCATCTGACTTCCCCTGGACCTATAAGTTAAAATCAGCTAATAGCTTTCTTTTTAATGAGAGTTTGGTGGCAAAAAAGCTGTTTTACAACTGATCTGATTAGTGAACTGTACTGATTAGTGTTGTCATGGATACACAGTTGTCAGATGCTATATTTTTTATCTATTTAGGGTTTTTTTCTTGAATGAATTATAGAAATTAAGAAATGGACATGATTTGTTAAAGAGAGTGTAGGGAAAAAAGAGAAAACTTTTTAAAATCCTAAATATTACTTGAGCTTGTTCTGCATCTTCTGTAACTGCCATTTAATATTATATGTAATTAGGGCACAGTTCAGTAAAATCACATTATTTATTTTCTACAGAGTTGAAAGATTTTATTCTCACAGTGGGCTGAAGGACTTATAGAACACTAGGCAGCAACTGCTCCTAATAGTATTTGTGGGATAAGTGTAGTGAATGCAAATGTCACATACTCTTCAAAGGTTAACATTAAAATAATATTTGCTTTCCACTGCATTTTAATCTTGTAGAAGTAGGATAGTTGCTACTAACTGATGTAAGAAATATTCACAGCATTTCTGGAAGAACAACTACACAGGCTTAAACTAGTAGTTTTTACAAATATAAACCTGAAATTGAATAATGATTAGGTTACTGGCCTTCTAACTTATTACATTGCTCAGAGAAAACACTGATTATATCTTTATGTCTTATTTATTTGCTTTGTGAATGGCACAGATATGGACTCCATCGAGCATAACTGCAAGCCTTCTTTTAAGAGTAAAGAACCTGTGACAATGACCAACCATATGAAGTTCAACAAGGGCAAGTGTCAGATTCTTCACCAGAGATGTGGTAACCCTGAATATATGGACAGATCTAGGAAAGAGATGCTGGAAAACAGAACTGCAGAAAGGCACCTGGGGGTCTTGGTTCTGGCAAGATGAACACAAGTCAGCAGTGCTCTGGCAGCCAGCAGGGTCAGCCTGGTTGTCCAGGGGCATCAGGCCCAGCATCACCATCTGGGCAAGGGAGGAGATTGTCCTGCTCTGCTCTGCACTGGGGTGGCCTCACCTTGAGTGTTGGGAACAGTTTTGGATGCCACAGTAGAAAACAGATATTAAGCTATTGGAGAGTGCCCAAAGAAGTGCCATAAGGGTGGTGATGGATGTTCTCAGGCACATGATGTGACTTTTGAGGATGGTGCTGTGCAGAGCCAGAAGCTAGACTTGATGATCCTTGGAGGTCCCTTCCAACTCAGCATATTCTGTGACTCTGTGTGCGTATTTGCTATGAAAATTGAATGAGTCAGTGATCCATATGGATCCTGACTTCCTGGTTGAGATTGCCAAATATTCTTGCTATTACCCAGGAAAAAAGCAGGATATTAAAAATTCATCTACCATTAACCTCTGCTGAAGCTGAGATATATACTTTGAGTGAAAAAAAAAAATAGAAGAGAGCTTTTTGTTTTTTCTTGAATTTTCATGATAATTGTAAATGGGTTTCCACACCAAGCTGTGGATAGAGTTTCACTTTTTTTGTGCTGGTATTGATTTTTTTTTTCAGACCCTTTTAATCTGTGGAGCTGAGATATGAGGCAAAGTGATAAATCTCAATTAATTCATACTACATATCTTGGCAAAGTAATGCAGAACCAGACTGACATGGCCAGGGTTAATAATTGTCTCTATACAGTGTTCTAATATTGTAACAACTGAGAATCATCTAGACTGTCTTAAAGATCAAATGTAGTTATTGGTATCCTTCATACATTTTCACAAGAAAACCTTATCCCTTACTTTTTTTAGAAAAGGTGCAGTCTTAATCATACTCTACATGTGTAAACATATGTGGTTGGGTAAGAATGCTGATATGAATTTTATAGGGAGACGCCACAATTTGTTCCTATGAGAAAGTATCACATACTGCCTTAGCATGCTATGACAAGGGGGGTGAAAGCCTCATTAGCTTCCTTTAAAAACCCAGGCTTAGCTTCCCTATAATTGTAATGTTGGATTTCTTGATCAAGTTCTAACAGGACATACATCTGAGAGCTCTCACAGCTAAGCTGTATGTGCTTCTAACCTTTTTTTGTGGGTAGGAATGAAAATTTTTGTATATTCTTAATACATTTGTTGTTCTTTTGTGTCTATTTCTACCCAGAAACTTTGGAAACTTTTGACCTCAGAATCTGTGGCATAATTGTAAAAAACAGAATTGTTCAAATCCCTCATCTAACAAGGGCAGAAGTTCTAAAGACAAAGAAAACATACATGAATTATAAGAAAAATAAATTCACAATCAATGTTTCTGCCACATTTATGGACAAAATTCCTTAAAGGTTCATTGACACGGTACAATACAGGAAAAATATTCCATGGAGATATGTGAATGCCTTGACATGAGCCTTTTGTATTGCAATGAGAATATTTTTCTTGTTAAATATTCAAAAATGTTGTATATAATCTATTTTTGATAGATACATCAACCTTTTGTAAGTGTGTGTATTTATCAATCAAGGCTAAATGCTTGGAAAATTAGACACATGCACACATTTTGCAGATATTTATGTTAGTTATAAGTCAAGACTGAAATAACTTCTTCAATTGTCATGTGGTGTGTTTAGAATGTAAATTAAAACCAGCCAATTGTGTCTTTCTCTTAAGTTCACCAGAAGGTTAGAAATGAAATTGTCTCTAAACAGACATGGAGTAAGACTATTAAACCAGATGGCTCTGTTAGTGACCATGGAATAAATCTATTACTGGCAAGACATTAATGTGAACACATTTGATGCGCCTCAACAAAATTTTTCATTATAGTATTCCAGAGCAGATCTTTTTTGAATTAAATTTTACATGTATTTTTAGTTGAAAAATGATAAAGAATTGGAGACAAGAACTTTTCTTTTTGTTAATTTCACCCGGAAAGCCAACTGCATCCTAGGCGGCATCGAAAGATTAGTGACTAGCAGGTAAAGGCAGATGATTCTCCCCCTCTTACCTCATGAGACATGGAGTACTGTTTCTAAATTGGGACTTCCAACACAAGAAAGACATGCTCCTGTTGGAAAGAGTGTAGAAGAGAACTGCTAAGTTGATCACAGAGATGGAACACCTCTCCTATGAAGACAGGCTAAAGGAATTGATGTTGTACAGCCTGGGGAAGAGAAGGCTCTGGGGAGACCACAGTGCACCTTCCAGTACCTAAAGGGCACCTAATGGAGACATGGAGAGGGACTTTTTAGGAAGATATACAGCAACAGGACAAGGGGGATTGGATTTAAGTTGAAGAAGGGTAGGTTTAGATTATTTGCTAGTAATAAATTCTTTACAGTGAGGGTGGTGAGGTACTGAAACAGGCAGACAAAAGAGGTTGTGGGCTTCCATCCTGGGATGTGTTTAAGAGCAGGCTGGATGGAGCTGTAAGGAACTAGGTCTAGTGGAAGGTTTCCTGACAGTGGCAGAGGGTTTGGAGCTGGATGACATGTAAGATCCTTTTCTGCCCTAACGATTCTATAATTTTATGATTCTATGAATATCCAGATGCTCTCTCATGTACTTGAAGGAAGTAAACCACTCTGATTCCATTAGGTTTGCCTGGTGGAAGGCATGGTCTGCAACCTCCAGTGGTAGAGAACTGACATTCTTTCATGCTTGTCCCTGACATTGCAGCTGTGACTGTCCAGAACTCCCTCAGCTTTGGCCTCAGATTCAAGAAAACACTGGTCCCTTTTTGTCTGTTAGTTATTGCCTGGATTAACATGGTTTTGGAATAGCAGATACTAAGACTGATCTTGATGGAGCAGAGGAGGGAGTCACAGGAAGAACCTTGTATTATCTCGTGTTCTGTGGGAAAGTGGAAAGAATGAAAATCTAAAAAAAAAAAACCATCTCTTTTCAGTACTTACTCTGGTATACCAAGGCATTCTTTATACTGTTCTGTTAATTTATCTTTGCAAGTTTACAAGTATTATCAGAAAATGCTTTGGAAAAGAATACAAAGTCCTGAGGAAGAGGAATAATCTATACCTTGAATTCCTGGGATGAGTCAGAAGTTTGGGTAGGGGGAGCAGTTCTTTTTTCTTATTAGGTGTTGGCAAACTTTCAGAAAACCCTAGGAAGAATGAAAGAAATAAAATAATCAGAATTTTGTTGAGAGGACCGCGGGGGGAGGGACACCCAGGCAAAGCACAACCAAAATAAAAAAGGGATATGCTTTCCAGGGCTTTGAGAGGCATGAAATTGGTGTAGGAAAGCTGCTTCCTCTTTGAAGCCTATAATGATATTAAAATGCTTCAGAGGAGCTTTTTTGCTTAGTAAAAATGCCATAATGTTTCCTCAAAAGTATCATAAACAAAATTAGGAATAATGGAGAAATGCAAAGGTTGTTTGTATTATGGTTAGAGTACAGTCCTCGGGGACTGCTTTTCTCTGCAGGGATGGCAGATTCTCTTTGAAAGAAATGCTTTAACTTCTCCCCGTGTACATATGTGATAGGAGAAAGTACTAAGAAAGAATTTTCTTCATTCATCCATATGTCTTTCTGTCTATCTGTACATATCATATATGTCTGAAGTGTGTAGAGACTTACGTACCTATAGATTCTATCTATGGTAGTCTGTGCACACAGGATATGTATATATATATTTGCATACAGACAATTATATAGATACTTTACTGTGTCAAGTGTCTTTAATTTGGAAATGCTTTTAATAATTGAATTACTATTTTTATTTAACATGCTTAAAAAGTATATCTAGATGATGGATAAACACAAAAAAACTGAAATTTAACTATATGTGACTAAAGTATCATCTATCAGTTTCAGAGATATGAAATTAAAATTTTGATACTATAGCAATTTATATATCATTCCAGACATCTGTTTTACCAGAGAATTAAGCCTAGGTTGTTAGGTTGCTTAAGCAACTCTTTCTTACTTGTGAAAATATGGGATTTATGAAGATTTCCTAGAACAGAGACTGAGAGAAATGCTCTAAGCAATATGTACAGATGTAAGAGAAAGTGCAAGTTAATGGCAACATTAAACTTGGTTTAGAAATGTTATATTACCTCACTATAACAAAAAAAAAAAAAAAAAAA
>VWZN01010116.1:12080-41591 GCA_013396955.1 Regulus satrapa | reverse complement strand
AAAAAAAAGAAAAAAGAAGGAAAAAGGCTAACTCCAGCTTGGGAGGAGAATTCAGACTGAATTGTGTGTTGTTGCAGTGGAGGCTGAGTTTTGGAATCCTGCAATGGGATTGTGAATTTTTTTTTGCATCACCATAATGCTATTCATACTGGGAAGGCTGAAGAAAACTGTGGAGAGTATTGGCATTAGAAGCCAGTGAGATAAAAAAGGAAAATCCAGACTTGCATAAAATGAAGAAAGATTCAGGGCTTTCCTGGAAAAAGACAAATGCCTCTAAACTTACTGATTCAGAAGTACTGGAGCAAGAAACCCTTGAGACTATAAATATGTTAAAAAATCCACCAGCCTATTACTTGTACTATAAAAACAGTATAAAAACACTGGATATTGCTGTTTATATAAATTATGCATTTGAGTCTGTTGTGAAATTTTATCTGAGGACATAACATTGGAAACTTTTATTTTATCTGCATTTTCAGTCTATTATTCATACTGAAACATAAAACAACTTCAATCAAAGGGTCATCAGATGAACAAGACACAGAAAAGGCAACTGCTCTCCAGTGACATCTCTTTAATCTCATTCACTACAGTCTATTTTTTTACTCTGTCTGGAATAGGTTAAAATAGGAAAAAAAACCCTAAACCATTTAAAAATTTTATTATTTTTTTAAGTTTTTCTTTTTCCTCAGGGTTTAAATTAGAGAGTTATGATATTTTTTTCTTGACATCATTAAAACAAATAAGATGGAAGACGGATATTTTCTGCTTGTTTCTTTGATTTGCCTTTAGGCTACTGAGCACAGTATTCTCAATGCTTCCTAAATTGCTTTTCCCTTTTGTGTTTTCTTTTTACTTTGTCCTCTGCTTTCTTCTTTTTAATGTGTGCTGCTCTGTAACTTTTGCTAAAGATTACTAGATTGTAAGAGATTCCTGAGAGACAGAGTTAAATGTAATTTTTTTTTCCAAGTTCTTCTAAGGAGGGGCAAAATAATAAAATTCAGTGAGTCCAGATGTCTGTCATTTCTCAGATGTAAGAAGTCTTCATTTTCTCGTGCAACAGACTTGGACTAATATTCGGCAAAGGGCAAATAAATCTTCTAATGTTTGAAAGTCCTGATTTGACTGATGAATGAAACTGTGAACTGCAGTGGTTGTCTAGGTTTGTACATGTGATGAGTAGCCCAGTCCTTTTTAAATGCTGAAGATAAAAGATATGAACTTCCCTCAACACTGTGAGAAGTGTCAAATTTGAGTTTCACAAACATAATTTATAAATTTTGCATTCTGTGTTGCTGAAAAGTCATGAAATTTTGTATGTGGATGATTTTAAAATACATTATCAAGGACACTATTAAATTAATTTAAAATGAACTTAGATCTCAGGAAAGGTTGAATCAATCTTTTTGCAATACTACTTGAGGACTTTAGATATAATCCTTATTTCAAACTAGCTAAATCAATGTTTCTAAAAGTTTCCATCTTACCTGAGCATGGAAGCCTTCAAAATATTTAATAAGCAATGCAATTTTCAACCCCCTTGGAATTAGCACAAAAACTGCTCATAAAGATTTTTGATTACATTATTTTATTTTTTCTTATTTAATCAACAATATATACACAACTGAGATTACTTCTCCCATGGTTTACCTCAGTTTTTGTGTTCAGACACTGATTCTTACTGTCTATTTTAATACATGCAAATCCTTGCTCAAACAGATCAAGTCTGATAAAACTTGTTTAAATGAAATCACTCCCTTGCATATTTATTGCTATTAACACCACAGCCAGATATTTTCAGATTCTGAAACATAGAATTTTCCTTTTCTTACCTAGTGTGTCCCATTTATTATTTGTGCATATTTCTGCAATTACCAGTAGAAATTTGAAATATAATGTACATTTTTTGCCAAATTTTGCTGGCTCTGGAGATTTGTATGACCTTGGGATAAAACTTCGTATTCAGGGATTTAATCAAGCTAGGTAAAATATTGCAGCTTTTTGATGAATGTTTCATAGTTTTTAGCTGTTCTGCTGTAGAATAAGAAAAATTACTTTTTTTTACAAGTAAGGTGCCAAGAGGTTGTTACTGCTATAGTCTCTGTGACAATACATGCTGTCAGTATACTGTAGTATCACTAAAGTTTCCAAGATGTTTTTCTTAGCTTTTGCTACCAAAAATGTTCATTGAAATCAAGGCTTCCATATCCCTTTGTATAGGCAGGTGAATTGTTCTAAATAATGACATATTTTCTGCAGAGATTTTAAAAATAAATACGTAGATGGCGAGTCTCAGTAATGAAAGAAGTGGGAAATGCTTGGGAAAACAGAGAAAGTGATGTTTGCCATCACTGCAGATCTTGAAGGATGATCTTTGTGGGGTTCCCACTAGCATCCAAGTGTAACCCCCTCCTAAGGACTTGGCAGCTGATGCTCCAGACCAGTTTTGCTACCACGTAACTTTGAGTCTGACCCTAAGAAAACCTCAGAGGCAGTGAAAAGAAATGAGGGCAGAAGGATGATTTATATCCTTGATTCCTGCCTGAGCATTCCAGCTCTGTCTGTTCCAGTGTTTGTGCCCTTAATCCCTCTGGCCTGATGTATCCATCCTTTCTGGACTGACTCACTGACTTCACCTGGTACCTCCATCATTGCTTCACACCT
The DNA here is from genome assembly GCA_013396955.1 of Regulus satrapa. Classification (NCBI taxonomy): domain Eukaryota; kingdom Metazoa; phylum Chordata; class Aves; order Passeriformes; family Regulidae; genus Regulus; species Regulus satrapa. The sequence goes on along the minus strand of VWZN01010116.1, from coordinate 38,927 downwards.
ATCTGACTGTCTGGGCAGTGGCCAGCTCTGGTCATCACCACCAGATCTACTTTTCCATTCTCATCTTGAAAACGATCAGGTCTTTCTATATAAATGTTATAATTATTTGAGGAATGTTATAATTATTATGGATTCTGAAGGTGTGTCAGGGCTCTAGTTTCTCTAGATTTATAAGAATATGGTAATAGACAAATAATATCAGACAGTTTTGGAATAAAGTAATGAAATTGACCCCTTGATATTCTTTAGGTTATTGTACCCAAACCAGAGTCTATTTTACCTACATTCTCCACTGATTTGTTACATTAAATTTTGATATCCTAGGTTGCACAGAGATGAGGTACTTTAAGTATTATTCTTGATAGTACAGTAAGAACATGTTCTGTCAGTTTGCAATGGATGTACCTGGTACCACCAAAAAGTATTCCTAGGAGGGCCTCACACAATTGCCATGTAAAATTGCAGGCAGGTTGACGGCATTATCCACCAATTTGTCGCATTTAAATTGCAAAGTTAAGACAAGCCCTAGCCCTGAGGCCTTGCATAACCCTTAGAGAGCCTGTGACCTGTTCTTAGCAATGACAGTAATGTATTTGCTGGGTTACAGGGGTGTGTAGCCTTAAATCTAAGACAACAATTCGCATTAAAATCCAAGGATCTAAGGAAAGCAGATGTATCTACAGGGAAGCCTCTTTTATTCTCTTTAATTCAGGTTTACACTTATCTCATGCTTTCCTGCTTAAGAGGAAATCTGCTGCTGGTATGAGATAGCTAGATAATTTCTTTCTGACCACTTTAATTCTAGAAGTTTGTGGAGATTCAGGCTATTTTATACCTGTGTATATCTGTGTAAGGGTGAAGGAAGATAGAAAATGATTTATGAACCGGTTTTGCAGATCAGCCAATTCCACTGTCAGTTAGTATGAATGCTGATGGTTGTGTCCCTACACTTGCCAGTAACCTCTGTCTTTAATCTTGTTTTGTTTCAGTCCAAACTCACAAGAAAACAAGCTGTGGTCATTGCTTGGATGATTGGGCTGCAAAGATAGGAATATTCCTAAATTTTTCAGGCTATTAGTGGACAATTTTGAAGCCTTTACTGCAGCATTAGAACTCCCCATATGTTGATATGTCTGGAATTTGGACCATTAATCACTGGAGCTGCTGATAACATTTCACCTTGGAACTATTCTGACACATATGCCTTTTGCAATAAACAAAAGCCTTTCGAATTAGCTTTTTGAATTGTACTGCCCCTTTCCAGAGTAAATGTGTCAATTTTTCTGTCAATTGTGCCTACAAGGTTACAAAGCCAGAGAAGAAACAGTGCCATCATTTCAGCTAGGACATTATAATACACAACTGCAATGACTTAGTTTCCCTTCTAACTATGCCAGTTCTGTTCAGTTGTGGTGAAATAACCCTTTATAACACCAGAATCCTCACAAAGGGAAATCAGATGTTTAAAGACACTCAGTGAAGAATTGTATCATGGAAGAGGGAAGAATGGGAAAGTAAAGGAGTCTAGCAGCTGTGATTAAAGTATAATATTGACTTCTAGTGGGCCAGAAATGTATCACATTCACATATTCAAGCCCGTCTGTCAGACTTGATGGTGGAACAGGAGCTGCAGTGGTGAGGTGCTACGTGGAAATCCCGGCATCTGTGGAAAAAACCTCATGCTCTTCCTGTTCTAGGAATCTCACAGATACAAACTCAGAGTAAATTAAGCTCAAGGTGTGAAAACTTAGTTCATTATGCTTCCATGTGAAGAAGTTATTTATTCTTTAAAAGCCCTGTTGAATGTTACTCAGTTTTGCAGATGATTGTCTTAGTAGAGCTAATATGCAAGAGAGGGGTTAGGCATGATCTTCTTGTTAACCAAAGAACATCAGTCAAGTGTGTCAGGAATACATAAATTAAAGCAGAACGAAAGAAGAAAAAGGAAGGGTAAACAAGGGAGAGAAATGAATAAGAAAGTAAATTTCTATTTTCACTGGTTGCTGTTTAGTGTCCCTTCTTTGGTAACTTTTTTATATTCATAGGTCTTCTCTCTCAGTTTCTGTGGCTTTCTAATTTTATATTTTTCTATTTTTCATTATATGTTCATAGAATGGATGTTGGGTAGAATAGCTGAGGCAAAGTAAATGAAAACCAAATGTTGCTTATCCTGTAACTATTAAAGACTTCCTTTTGACTCCAAGTTAATTCTTCCTTGTTTTGTTCACGAAGTGTATACAGAAAAGGCATATTCTTTAGGCAAATGGAATATTTTAACAAGCAAATATACAAGAACTATTGAAAATTTCAAAACATTCACTGCTTAGTTTTCAGTGTGTAGTGTTGAACCAAAGCCCTTGAAATTAATTTACTTCATAGCAATCAAAGTAGAATCAGAGTTTAGTGAACTATAAGAAATTATCCACCCCTCGGTCCTGTGAGGAATAGTTTCTGGAGATATCAAGCAAGGAAACACATAAAGAGGAAATAGAAGGAATGATTGCACAAAAACAGTTCTCCACTGAATACTCTCTCTTTTCCCTTTCTCTCCTTCATTCTTCATTTGTTCTCAGTGAAACCACTCTTGATGTTACCCATACCAGAAATAATTAAAATTACATGCTTAATATTTAAACCATGGTTCTAGTTTGTAGTAGAGTTTCAACTCGTAGGTTTTCAGATTAAGTGAGATTAAAACAACATTTTGTCTCTTTGCAATTAGATAAAAAGTCTTCCTTTGTAAGCCTGTGATTTTTAAAAGTGCTTAGACCTAAAACACACTGTGTCAAATTCAATATGTATTAGATTTATTATGCATCAAGCCTGACATTCCAAAATCAAACCCAGGAGAATATATTCAGGTAGTGTGAGAATATATTCTGTAGTGCACTGAAACTTCAGTTACCAGGGTTAAAGATTTTGGCTGCTTAGCCCCAAATGGTAATGAATCTCTAAAACTCCCATGCTGATCAGGGTATAAAGGGATTTATTGCTTTTGCAAGGGGTGTTTTGAAATCCATTCCCCTAAAACATATCCCCCCTCCACCCTCCATTTCCAGACACTATTTCTGCTGGCACAGAACAGATTCTTCAAGCATCTGTCCATCATACAAGCATTTATACATAGATTAACCTCATAAACCACTGGGACCTCATCTGTTTTGGAGATCTTGCTCCAAATTCTATTGACAGTGCTGTGGGTTGGAGATGAAACTGCTGATACAACAGGATTCTTATACACCCTTCTCCCCACAGAGACTTGGCAGGACTTTGTGGGACTTTAACTGTGCCCTCTCAGCAAAAGAAGATATTTACCTTCTAGAGGCTGCTCATGTTGCTCAGGTGGCTACTTCTCTTCTGAAGAAAAAGACATAGAGGGAATGGAAGCTTTCTGATCACCTTGTCTTATGCATGGATTTCAAAACACATCATAACCTTTAGAATAACATCTGAGTATTCAAAAAAGTGGTATGCAAAATGTATAGAAATATGTAAAGATACTGAACTGGGCATGAGATTTTGCTGAAACGCTTTAGCTGAAAATAGACTTCACAATATAACAAGACATGCTATATATGTTTTTTCAGCTAAAAAAGGAAGATGCTGTCTATGGTAGTGGCTTTGCTTCATGGGATGGGATAGGAAATTAATGATTTCAACATCTCAGTTGAACAGATATGTGGAAAGTTTTAAGCAAGACAAAATTAGGCCATTTCATTCCATTCTGCATACCACTTTAAAGTACAGTAGCTTCAAATAATAAGTTCATTTAAAAACAAACAAACAAACAAACAAAAAAACCCAAAAAACCTCCAACAAACCATTGGCTGTCTCTCATGCAGTTCAAACACATCATCACTAGGGAGTTACAAATCTGCAGATGGTGGAGGTTCCTTTTATGAAACAGTCTTCCTTCTAAAATGATTATGAACTGATCAATACATTTCTTATGAACAATTTCTTTTAGATCTTGGGCAAATGTGACTTAGCAGTTTTGACAGAAATGGAGCCGAGTGTTGCTTTACAGATTTGAACAATCTTGTAGCTGGTTCAGTGAGGTGAAGTCTGTAATTGGCCTGTTGAGTAGTGAGAGGAATACCAGAAACAAAACAAAACAAAACAAAAAAAACAACAAGGTAATGACATAGAGTAGGTAGGAATTTTTAGCTGATTTTTAATTGGATGTATTTCTAATATAAAAACATATGGTGGTATTTTTTCTTATTAAAATAATGAAGTTACAATATACTTATTTTTTTATCCAGTTTTGTGCAAAAACTACTGTATATTAAATTTGTTCCATCTTTGATCTTTAAAGTGCATGTTGCTTCCAAAACACCTTACAGGTACCATACTGAAGTCAGAAGAAGACAAAGACCCAAACGTTTTATGTCAGTTAGTGACTTATACACCATTGTGAGAGAGATGCTTGAATGTAGAGAGCTTGATTTAATAGACTATTATTATAGATAAACTATTGTTATTAATTGTAAAATAATAAACAATTACTATTTAAAGTTTCCTTGTTTAGTAGGAGCTGCTGCCCTAACTGAGGTCCTCTCCATTGCCACACTGCAGCATTTTTCATTCAATGAAGGGAACTAGATAGAACAAGATACAGAGAGAAGCATGCAACTTCAGTGTTTTAGCAAATATGAGAGAGAGAAAGAGTATCTAAAAACCCCACATCATACTAGTCAATAACATATAAATCTTTTGTTTTGCCTATTCTGGTTTGAAACCATGTTATTCCTTATCTGCTGCTATTTTCTACAGCCTTCGTAGATAAATCACCAAAGTCTCACATATTTTTGTGAAAGTCTCTCAACTTTACATTCACATATTTTTTTTAGAGCAATGCAAGTATTTAATGTTTACGCCAAAAGGGGTGAATCTATATCTCAGAGCTTTGAACACAGGATGTTGGAATCTAAGACTCAAATCCTTCCTGCAATACTCCTGAAATTATTTCTGCAGGTTGAGACAATTCTAGAAAAGAAATTTACCTGAGAATAGCTTACGGTATGAGCTGAAGAAGACTTGCATTTAGGCATCACCTCCAAGTCAGGGATTTTTGCCGACATCAGTCTGCTGTCAGCAGCCAGCACTCAGCACATATTTCCAAATAAATATATAGCATTTCACTTGGATGGATTAACTAGAGTATTCTTGAAGGCATATATCCATCTCTGCTGATTTGGAAAATGATTCATTATTTCCTTCAGCTGTTGCTACCTGTATCATTTGGGTGTGTTTTTTCCAGAAGTCTGTTCCACTGATGCCTTGAATCCCCATGCTAACAGACACTGCATGCCAGGACTGATCCTTTGTCACATTCTTGATGAGTGAAACATCTTATTAATTCTTGGATTTGCCGTTATTAGCATATATCTTTTGTGGTTCTGGAAGCAGACCAATAGGGGCAAACCCTGTCATATAAGCAGTGGGAATTACTGCACCTGACCCTCCTGTTTCACAGAACTGAGGTTGCATTGATTTACTAGCCCATCCCACGAAGCTGCAGGTGACTTATGATGATCCTTTGTCATTTCCAACATAAGTGGTGGGGAAAATGCATCTGCTGAAAATGAGATGGCTCTCAAACTAAAATATGTAACATTTTTTAGGAAGTATTTTATTTAATATGGAAAAGCTGAACAAAAAATTTTAATTGGAACTGTGGGAATGTGATTGGGAGTAAGATTAGAAAACTTGGAAGTTATATTCACATTCTAGATGTAATAATAGTGAGGAAATTATGGAGTGAAATGCAGTTGCTGCTTCCAGGATGGAATGTAATTGGCATGCAGGAAATCCATTCCATGATAATTCACCCCACACAGAGTCTGCAATCTTAAGCATATGCTAAGAGCAGTGAAATGGAGGGTGGAGAAAAATGGAGACACCTTGGCCAGGCTCTGTTGAAATCCTTGCAGGGATGGGAACCCAATGGTTCCATCCAGCTGATAAACTGCTCAGCAGCTGCCCCCCAAGGGAAAGAGGAGAACATGTCTTGCTGCTGAACCAGCAGCTGGGGTGAAATCACCCTCATTGGGTGAACCTGGTCCAATCTAATATGACTGCAATGCCAACACACACCTCCATGCCAAAATTACCCACTTTGCAGGTATGAACACCCCACTGGGCATGCACCCTCTATTTTACTGACTATATTTTTGAGAGTGAAGCAAGAGAATTTTATACCAATCAATAATAAAAGTGTGCATGACCAGAGCCACTAAAGCTCCACCTAAATATGAACACATAATATAAAAGTGAGTTAGGGATAGGCAGAAGTTAGGGAAGATGCCCTACTAACTTTGGGGATCTGTTGATTGGCTGAACTTGTCTTCTTCCACATAGGGACACCTATTAAGTAAGAACCATATTCTATGGGTGCTAAATTATTACCTTGATCTAAATTTAAGTAATTATTAGAGTTTAAAAGTGCCTTTGCAGCCCACCATTATTACTGTCAATCTTTAAATCTTAACCTGTCACAATTTTCTATTATCAGCGTGTTTATTAATAAAGTCTGTAATTTTGTGAAGTGTTTCTTGTGAGTCCTTCAAGGGCACCAGCTTTTGCTGGCAGTGGAGAGCATACCTGTCTAAGAGTTGGGAAATGCAGGAGGAGATCTCCCTCTCTAAATTGCAATAAAGGTTTTACTCTGATACGCTGTTGATGCATATCCCTGAACAAGTTAGTCAAGCTGCTCTTGGGTACAGTGGGCTGTTCTCTGGGGGCCCTACAATGGGGCACTGACAGGCTGGTTGGGCACAAGGTTTTCAGCCTTCCTGGAGCATTGACAGACCAAGTAAAACTAAAGTGTTTGAGGGAACCCTCCTTTAATGTGGAAAGGGCATATGGTCTTACCAACCATTCTCTGATGTGTGGAAGGAAGAGATGGTATTCGTACTGTCCTGCAGACAGCAGAGGTTAAACCAAACACTGAGCTGTAGATAATGATTAATTTCTAAATTACAGTCTTCAGATGAGGTAAATTTCTACTGAAATGAAGGCTCAGTGAAAACTGAGGAAGAATGTCAGAGCTTGGCTCATGATGATGTTTATTCATCATTTATTCCAGTACCCTTTGTGCTCTTATGTCCAGTGAGTGATGACTGTAGATAATTGTGTATCAAAAGTCTCCTTCTAAACTGAAGGCTTTATTGCCAAGGCCTAGAAGCTATGTAAAGATGTAGAAGCAATTTATTTATATAAAACTGAAGTAAAAATCAGTGGTTCACTGTGTTTATAATGAGTTATCAATATAGCTTGTGTTCAGCTGTGCTCCGAGAAAAAAATTAATTCTGACCAAATGTTATATAAAAAAGAAATGTATGATTATTTAGGCTTGAATTCTGTTGATTTTGGGCGGGTGTCTTGGGTAGTATACAAATTTTTTTTAGGCTGCACTAATGAAGGCTGGAATTTGGTCCCTTACAATCCACATGGAACAGACTATTCTCTGAGTTCTTACCATGAGTACTTGATTATTTTTTGTTTGTTTGTTTTGGGATTAGTAAAAATTATTTTCCATGAAAATTTTGTGAATCACACCTTTCAGTTAAATAGATTTAGAGATCTGTGCTATGGCATTTACTGAATGTTGTAAATAAAATGAATATGATACTGCTATTGAAAGAAAAAACCCTCTTGCTAAAATTGCTAAACACCTAAAATTTCAGTGTAGAAATATGTATCTTCCTCCTTTCTGCACAGTAATTATCTCTTACTTTGTCACTGATCATTATTTTGTTTGGCAATGTAATACAAGTGTTATTTGCTTCATAACAGAAAAAAACTTTTATCAGAAAATCAGCCCTAATGCTGCAAGATGATTTACAAAGTGTGAACTTAAAGGAAGACCTTTAAACTTCTGGCTCCCTTACCACAGTCAGAGAAGAGGACATATTCTTCTTCTCCATATTATGCAAGGACTAAAGTAAGTGGGTTATTTCGTAATTTTGGATTTAAATTAGGTCTTATATTTCCTTGGTGGTTTTTATTACATGAACAGATACAACTCACATGCCAAAAACTCTGAAGTATCTGTAAATTTTCTTCTCAGAACTTTCAAGTCAGGTGTTTTTTTTTATTTTTTTATTTTATGGATGGATCCAATTGTTCTCAGATGGAATTTTACTGGCATAACACTTCAACTTTCCTATTACAGACATAACATTTCACTTTTCTATTGTATCTTTCAGAGAAAAATTAAGAGGAAATGGTAGTTATAATAAAATTTGATAATTTTTAATAAAATATTGAAATATAGAAAAATACTCTATTTTGCTACACAGTTTATGTATATGTACAAGTACACTCTTGTTACAAAAAAACCAAACAACCTCTTTAAATGAGTCAGAAAGACATAATGGTTTTTAAGGAATAGGGAATGTGAAAGAAAAATCCTTGTTCTTTCAGCAGGCCCTGATCTCTGATCCAGTCATATGTAATAAGGAACATTTTTTAATCTTTTTCTGCTTTGCAGAACAGATATTAGAGACTGTGAAACCTGTTTCTGTAGGGCTGATCCACTGTCCAGATGAACAGAGTTAGCACATTAGAAAAATAATTTATTAATGGTGTTGCAACTTTGTTTCATATGCTTTAGTAGAAATTAGCTCATAGAGAAAGGGACTACCTTTCTTTCAATTAAAGTCCTTGATTGTTATGATTTCTCATGTCATTCTGAGGAAAAAAACCTGTTTAAAAAAAACTGTTTGAATTTGTGATAACTTGTTTTCTAAGACTATTTTACAAGGTTATCAGCCTAAGGTAGGAAACCTTGAATTATCATTATTTAAGGGAATTCAGAAAGAAAAAAAAAAAAAAACACGTTTAAAATCAATTAACACAATTATAATCCCATTTTAAAAGAAAGAACAACAAAAAACCCAAAACTGTGAGTTTTAAGATTCATAGGGCAGGAGACCTCATTAAACACAAAAATTGTTGACATCAAATGGTAATGTGCTGTTGTCCTCAACAGATATATGACCTATAATATAAAAGTTTAAATCACATCCATCTCCCATAAACCAGAAATACACAGAGATTGTATATCATGCCACATAAAATACTGAATCATATTTAATCCCTTTCTTTCAATGCAGTTTTCTATCTACTAACCCAAAAAGTAGAGTCTTCAAATGATAGTCTTCTGGATCTGGAGAAACAAAACAAGTACCACCTGGCCCCCTTCCCTAGAGCCCTTGATGAACAAAAATTGGGAAACCTAAGTGATATATGTCCATCAGAACTTTTGAACAGACTGAAATTCTACCTACTTCCAGGAAAATAAATTTATCTTTTGAAATATGTCACAGTGTAACATCCAGTGACAGGAGCAAATATGATTTTCTTTTATAAACTAGTGACTGCCTTATTAACTCTGGGTTTAAAAGTGCACATGCACAGGGAAACTCATTACTGCCAAGAGATGTATGGAACAAGCAAAGCAAGCATTATTATCCCAGGGGTCATTGAGAATAGCAGGAAATAGGATTATTGCTCAGAGGAGAGTGAACGGGAGGCTAGATAACTGTAATTTCAATAAGAATTGATTAGTGTAGAACTAATTTAATGACATTTAAAAGGGCATCCACTGTGCTGGCCTCTGTGGCCATCCTGTTCCTGCTATTATATCAGTCTTTTGTTTCTTTCCCCAAGCACAATGTGTTAAGGCATCCAGAGATATTGGGACCATGTGAGAACTGTAGAGAAGTCCTCCATTGCTGGATACCTCAGAGGCTGCTGTGATTGCTCTCAAATGGCTTCTTGGCATCCCTGCCTTCCTTTTGTAAGGGGAAGAAGGTGTATCCTTGCTTGGGAGCTGGCAACTCATGACCCTGATACTGACACCTGTGACTATGAATACCCCCTGAAGTCTAGGAAACCTTTGATTCGAAAGTTTTGATTGCATGGGTTAACTTTTCAGAAGCAACTATTAAACAGAAAGCATATGCTGGTGATTCCAGTTATGCTTTACTAGTATAAAACATAGCAAAACATATCCAGATACAATCTGCCAAAATAGGTAAAATATACTTCTTTTTCTCACTACAGTGCAGTTCAATTAATAACCTTTGAATTTACAGTCTTTCAGTTCATGTCTTGCTCCTGCATGCTCTTTCCTCTTTCCATGTTTGCCTACAGTGCTCCTCCTCACATGGCAGCTAATTCGCTCAGCTTCCCTGCTCCCTTGAGGAGCAAGATGTCTGTGGTCTGCCTCTATGGCTTTAGGATTCTGATTAACTTATTCATCAAAGATAAAAATACTATGTTCTGTATCTGCAGTTATGCACTTTCCACTGCATATTCCTTATTCTTTAAAGGAATCATGGGCTGAGGTGTTTTTGTCAAATAAGTTGCTATTGATATACCTTTTTGCTGGCATGGAAAAAATGTGGTGTTTTATTTCAGCATGTGCTCTAAATGGAACCAGCATCTTGGCTGAAATCTGACTTGCACTGCATGTTTGATCAAGAAAGGATAATTGACAGCCTGGGAAATTTAGTGCTCTGCAGGTAAGTACCATAGTTTCCTTAAAGATAATCATTAACAATATTTCTCGTAGACTATTTTATTTCTCCTTCTGAATATGAAATATTCAGAATATGGGTGTGGTCTGAAAATCTGTATGTGAAAGAAGAGACATTTAATCTTATTTCTTTCTCTGGACCAGGCCCAGAGAATGAGCAATACTGGAAGTGCTCCATGATTAATTAGGCTATGTACTGAAGTTAATGGATTTTATGAGCATGACAATTCCATATTTATTTGAGTACATTCAATGAACAAGTTAATTCTTAACTCATTGGCCTGCTATCTAATTTCTGTCCCTCTCCCAAGCAAGCTACTTTACAAGTGGATTTAATACATTTGTAAAATGGATCAATCATAAATTTGGCATAGAAATTTTAATGCATTTATAATGGCATGGGACCATTAAAGATGGCCTACTACTAATTCTGTGTTACTGCCTGCTAAATCTATAGACCTTGCTAATTTTCGACAAGTTACTTTATGTTCTGATGGGTTTGTGTTTGATGATGATTAATCCCATAGCAAAGCTTATGTCTCAGCATAGTCAGCATAGACAGCTCAGTCTTAGTTTTTGACAGTTATTGAAGAATATATGGAAAATAAAATGTGTTAATTAAGTAAAGTTCTCACATCCTATAACATACTTTATTTCACACATAAGAAAAGGTATTAAAATTATATGATAGCCAGAGGGAGAGGATTTGCAGCACCTTCATTTTTGTTTTGGACTGATATTTGTTGTCCCATTTTTGTCTGGGAACAAATTACATTTTCTTTCTAGTAGCTGGTACAGTGGTGTTTGGATTCAGTGTGAGAAAAATGTCAATAACACACTGCTGCTTTAGTTGTGGCTGAGCAGTGCTTTCTCCAGGTTAAGGACTCTTCAGTGTCTCATGCACTGCTAGTAAGGGGCTGCAAAAAAAGCTCTGCAGGAGCATGGCCAAGGCAGCTGACCCAACCAGCCCAAAGGGGTATTCCATGGCATGGAATGTCATGCCCAGCATATAAACTGGGAAAGTTACACATCAGAAGGGGCTGGGATGGCCTGGATCTCCATTAGCAGGTGGTGAACAATTTTATTGTGCATCCCTTGTTTTTCTTGTGTTCTGTTACTCTCTCTCCCTCTCCTTATAATTACTATTATTATTACCATTATTACATTTTGTTTCAATTATTAAACTGTTCTTATGTCAACTCATGAGGTTTACCTTTCCCTTTCAATTCTCCTCCCTGCAACAGGGGCAGGAGGCAAGGGAAGTGAGCAAGCAGCTGCATGGTGTTTAGTTCCTGTCTGGGGTTAAACCATGACAATAGTCTACAGCAATTTAAAATGTCCTAACAATTAAAAGCCAATTTCTTTAGGAAGAGGATTTTCATGATAGCTTATAAAGTGTTTCCTTTGGGCAGTAATATTAGATAAGGCAAAGCAGCTTATATTTTCTTAGATTAGGCTCAGATCAGCCTGAGAGACCACCCTTGAGTAATGTTACCAACAGGTGACACCTAAGCCTGGGAAAGTTTCCTTAGGAACAGGCATGAACTCGAATTTAGAAAGTTAGGACTGGAGGTGATATTACATGGTATCACACTCTACACTTGATTAACATCCCTCTGCAGACTTTGTGGCACTAAGTCATAAAGAAAAAGTAAAGGTTCAGATCCTTTTCTTTATGCATGTGGCAAAATCTCCTTCTCCATGCTTTGAAAAAGACAGTAGGACTCCCCTCTGTGTAAATAAAACTCTCCTTTTAGCTAAAGTAGACTGTGATAATTTGTTTATGTCTGAGATTTGATTGCAATTGTGGATCCTGAAAATAGAAAGAAACAAGTGGTGTGAACAAATGCAGTCTGGAGGAGCATCTAATCAAGGGACAATCAGTCCCTGACTATAGAGTATTTCTTTGTGATTCTAACTGCTAAGGCTTATTGTAAATGCTACCTTTGATGAGTAAAAAAATAAAGATAAAGATAAAAAATAAAGAACTCTATGTTGAAAACGGGAGTATCCCGGTCAGAGAGTGTGGCCTGAATTCTGCACTTTCTTTTACCAGTTTAAATGAAATATGATTTACATCTGTAAAAACAGAAAAAGAATCAAACATTTTCAGTGTGCATTTTGAAGAATCCCCTTTAGCCATACAGTTTATTTTTGAAGCTTAAGAAATTTTCTGACTCAAACATTTGTCCTTAATAGGAGTTTCTCCCAGGGTGAACTAAAATGCTCTATTTATTTTAATGAGTCTTTTCCCATAATTGAATAAATCCTTCAGAATATGAAAGTATGTAACTTTTCAATATGGTAAGTATTAAAGACACATTGTCATTTTCCATTGTTTTATTTTTAGGTAAGAAAAATGACCCAGTACTACATGGATCTGTGAATCACTTACCTCCTTGGGTGCTAACTGAATGGCCTGTTGTAATGGTACTGTAGCTCTTTTTGTAATTTAATTAAGTTTATCTGAGTTGGTTTTATTTTAGGGTTTTTTCCACTTTTGGTTGTACTTCATCTTATGTACCAAGGACTGAATTCTAAGCTTGTTCATTGTCCTTTTGCACTGTAAGAGTTGTGTGAAGAGGCTGCAAAAGAACAACTGAAAAGCAAGTGGTGATTCTTTCTCCACAAGGAAATAATGTGTTTCTCTGAGAAACATGTGGACAAATCAGTATTAACTTTTTCAATTGACTTTAGTCTGTGTGGGTTAGAGATGGAGGGCCTATGAATGGAACATATCTCAGTTAAATGCTGGCTTTCCCTCATATAATTTATTAATGGCAATGTATTTTTTCCATTTGGATTTATACAGAATGAAATTTACAAGCAGAAAAGGAAATGACACAATGCTATTAAAAAAAATTGTTTCCTGTATTTCTCAGTTTAGAAATGTAAAATGACTTGCAATTTTGAAAAGAAATCAGTCCTCCTGAGAGGAAAAACTAGTAGGGATATACCAATTAAGGTTTTGAGTCAGTGGTTGTCTAAGTCGATTAACAGTGCCCCAAACCCTTTGTAAAGGTATATGTTCTGGCATTTGTAATTGCTGAAATAGTACATAGGTAATTCTGACATCAATGTTAATGATAAGTGAGTAAAACATCGTCATCTATCATCTTCATGTCATGGTATGGCCTGACTTCATATATTATAAGCTGGAGCAATGACTAAATAGAAGTCAGGTCAAGCAGTCCCTGCATATGCACTATACTCTAAAACAAATAGCAGGTGTTTCACTGAGATAATAGAGAAGACAAATCTTTGTGTGCCTTATGCCTGATGTCTTAATTTCTGCTCCCAGAGGTTGTATAAGTACAGCATCTTATCTGACATAAATTCAATTATGGGTAGGTCTGCCACAGAAGAATAACTCCCGAGTGTATACTAATTGACTGAATAGGAACCAGAGCATATAATGGGACTTTTCCTCTGCTGAACCTGACACACACTAAGGGAATGCCACATAGGAGAAAGGGGACTTTCTGAATTAGAGAACACAAATACTGTGGATATGTCATGAAATATTAGACAGCTTAGTATTTTTTGCTAGGTAATAACTATAAGGATTATACTCATGCAAAGAGAAAGTGATATTGACAGGACTCTTAGAAATAGGCATGCACTTCTGTGGCTTGTAGACTTGTCCCATCAACATGATCAATTCAGTGAAGGAGATTGAATTTCTCATCTTCCTGACTTTGTAAAATTCTAAATCTGCTGTATGCACAAAATGTCAGTTCTCATTAGTCTGATGTTGCTTCCAGATAAGTACTTTGGGTCTTGTCACAGATAAGAGACTGTCAATAAATTATAAAAGTTAGCAAACAATGTAGATTTTTAATAAAGAACCACAATCCAAAGTATTTGCACAATCCCCCTTTTTTAAAATTTTTTTTTTTTTATTTTTATGCTTGATTTTACTGATCTGGGAATATAATGTCTTCATAAGTACATGGAGCCAGGCAGACTTGCAATTAACACAGTTAAACTGTCTTTGAGCTGAACTAGCCCACACAGAGCCTATAGTTTTACATGGTTTATCTATGAACTTTCCAGTGCAACCACAACTTACAGAATTACCTCAGATCTGTGTCTGCTACTTTACTCTCTCCCTCAGACCTCCTGTACTTAAATCAGAGTTAGCTCACATAATAAACAGCTAGGAGAAAGCATAATGTATTGAAACAAATGCTTTAGCTTACCCAGCTACTTTCAACTACTTTGTATGAGAGTTATATTGTGTGACATTGCCTTTCACATTATGAAGAGCAGAGTTTGAAACACTGAGGGAATTCACATGAATATTATGTGATCTATCTTACAACACCTTACATATCACTTCTGAATCTGGCTCACAGATCTGCTGCCTTGGGAAGAGAGAGCAAGACACCCACAGCAGCCAGCCAGTGAAACAATAGCTTAACATCAGGGAAAAATATTTAGGCAGACAGTGTTGTAATCTGAATAATTATAGAACAGTAACTTGATAGGGAACAGAAAAAAAGCAGCTTCAGACTTAAGTGAAACAGCAGATATGTCTTACTGAAATACAGTAAAGGTTGATCTTTAATTCCTTACTTTAAGGTAAGGGCATATTAAATTATCACTGCTAGAAATGACTTATTTGGAGAAAGTTTATTTACAGCACTCAGTACTCTTTCTCTTTCATCCAAGTAGGGTGCATGGAGGTGTAGCTGAGGAAACTCCCCCAAAGCTGAACCTGAAGCTCTCAGGATTTGCACTGAGCGAGCCTGGAGAGCCACAGGCACGACATTCACCAACTACTGCCAGGACTGGCTTTAGAGGGTGCACCTTCTTCAGATGATTGTCATACTCTCTGGTTTGTACAACTATTTGGAATACTCAAAAAGCAACCTGACATGAATTCCTAGAATTTCCACTTCCATTTTTCCTTGTGGCTTATAGAAGAGTGTTTGAATGGAATCACATTTGCTGGAAAAATAAACAATCACACTTAATAACACTCAGTGATTTTCAGAGAGTCATGTGAGGGTATAAATGTAACAGAGATCCCACTATATAATTCAGCTGTGTATCTCAGTAAACAAAGATGCACTTTATGATAGTAAAAACAGTTTAATTATTTTTTTTTAATGGAAGTAATTTTATTCTATGGAAATTTCATACAAATTTCTGCCTAAAGATATATTTTTTTTAGTTACAATACATTAAATAGGTAATTATATGAGCACTGATCTGAGCACATTGATTTCTCTTGCAAATGCATCATAGGTTAAAAAGTCAGAACATGGATTTTAAAATGTGTTAGAATATCATTAAAAAAGGCAAACATTTCATCATAATTTGGAAGATTTATTAATAATAACAATACCAAAACAAATAATAATACGAATAATTTGTAAATTAAAACCTAAATGAAATGCTTTTATTTATTTTAGACATCCCATGGTGGAGAACCTGACGTCCATGTTCATCTGTGGCTAGGAGTACCTTTGAACAATTATGTTCTTTGTAGCTTAGCCAATCTCCCAAGAGGTCAGTGGGGAAACCTTCATTGATTCCAAAGGAGGAGATCAAGACTGACTAAATTCCTTTGAATATTCACTCAGACTTTCTTTGAATTGAGTACTCAGATTCAAAATTGTAGGCATATTGCTTTAAATTTAGTATATAAATAACCTTGGGGTGTTATCTGTAGCAATGAAAAATAACAGAGGAAAGTCAATCAGTAGCATGCATTTACTTCCATCCATGGTAAAAACATAAGAAGGTTTTGAATGTTAAAATAGTTATTTTAAAATGTAGAGGAAGCAAAGTTTTACATAGCCAGTTACTATGTGGAGTGCATTAACACAAGATAGGTATACAGCCTAGTAATTTAAAAAGCATATTTCAGCATCACAAAAATGAGAAAAGCATTCTCCTAGTAATTCTAGTATAAAATTTTAATGGCTATCAATCAAGTTTCAGAACACAACTTATTTAATAATTACAGTCAGGAAGAAATGTTTCCTTTACTTTCCTCTGGAATTATAACTTTTCTGATGGAGGACCATACTGAACAATTCAAAAGCAATTCAAAAGCTTTACAGTCAAACCACTTTTTGAAACATTTAGGAAAAATAGGTTGAAAATCTTAAAACAGTAGTTTGCAATTGTTCCTGGTAGTTTGGTTTCTTTTGTTAAAAGCATGATAGACAGATGGCTATAATATTCTATGAACTGATAAAACAAGAGCAATCAGAAAATTAATCTGGTCTATCCAAGTGTAAATAGACTAACATTTATTTATTTAACAGTTGGAGAAACTTTTAGTATTCTCTATTTATCACTGGCTATTTATTCACTGTGTATCATGTCCAAACATATGAGAGAGAAAGCTTAAGTGTTGAGCTTGCTTGAATTTGAAATATACAGTTGTGATATATGAGTATGAATTTGTATTTGAGCACCTCTTTGCAGCTGTAGAGCACTGACTGCACTATATTTGGTAGCTTTCCAGAAATCAATGAATAAATTTTCAAGACTCAGTCTCATTTTTCCTCTTGGGTCAGGTTGGGTTGCCATATTTCATTTGTTGTCTTCATTTTTCATTTGTTGTTGTGTATGGGATTTCTACAGCCATTTTCAATTCCTATTTTTAATCTAAAAATCTCTGCCAGAGTTTTTCTTTCTTTGATGCAGTTCACAACTTCCTGGTGCTGCCTTATTGATATAATGATGAGAATCAATTATTTATTCTTGGTTTCAAGTTTGGCAGCAAGTTAATTGTCTTTTTAGAAGTTGCAGATGAATATTTTTTGTGAATATTTTTTCCAAGCCATATAATTTTAGCACCTAGTAATATCCAGGGGAAGAAGAAAAAGAGAGAAAGAGGAAGAGAATTATTTTATCTTTAAATATAATTTTAGCAAGTTTTTTTGTGATGACAAATTATATTTTGGATACTTTATTTTAATGCAGTTTAGGTAAAATCTTCTAATTGCATGAGTTAAGAAATAGGTCTACTATTACATTTCTCAGATCAGCTTTTTTTTTTTTTCTTAATAATCAATTTTCACAAAGGTTATGAGAATAACTTTGGTTTGGAGAGTGAGTTAGGAAATAGGATGTAAAGTCATTCTTAATTTTTTTACTGAAAAAAAATTAATAGCAGCAAGAGAATGATGTTTTAGTAGAGTTTAGAGACAGAAAATGTATGCCTGTATCTTATTCTACCCTTCTGTATTAATTCAAAATGCTGTTTATTTTAATAAAATTCAATGAGTATTCTGCATATCGTATAACTTTTGTTCACATTTAGTGCACAGCAACAAAGTTATGACAGTTGTTTCTCTATAATTGTGATGAAGGTCATCAAGAAAACTTAAACATGCTAAGCTGGAGGATGATTTTAAACAGAAATAGAGTAGGTTTAGATTCTTCACTATGAGAATGGTGAAGAACAGGGACATATTGCCCAGAAGAGCTGTAGATGCCCCATCCCTGGAAGCATTCAAGGCCAGGTTAGATGGGGTGTTGAGCAACCTGATCTGGCAGAAGATGTTCCTGTCCATGGTGAGGAGGGAGGGGGAAATGGATGAACTTTAAGATCCTTTTCAAACCAAACTGTTCTGATTGCAAGTGAAGCGTAGATATAATAATTCTATACAATAAGGCAACATAAGTAAAAGTTCAAACCTTGGTGAAAGTCTAATAAAATAAATTTCACCTAGAATTTATATTTTCAATATTTTGTGTAGAATAGACTATTTAAAAGAAGATTATTGACTGGATACTCAGATCAGAGGCAGTTCCAGTACTACTGATATTGTTTGCATGCAATAAATCATTGATTAAAGGTATAAAATATCCATATGTTAATATCTTCCTTATTTATATTTGTTCTGTTTGTGCAAACCAAGTTTAATAAAATGGTTATCTAAAAGAGGTTTCTTCATTCAGGCTGGGCTGCATTGTATTTATAAGTGCTCTTAGCTAGACTTCAGGCTTCATTTTATGAGATAACAATTATTTTACAACATGAGGCAAAACAAATTCAAGGATAGAAAATCAGATTTTCAGAGAGTTTTAAAGATGATAGGGTACTTAAAGTGATGAGTTCAAGACCTACTAAAACAGAAACATAGCAGTTTTGTTGGAGCTGTAAAATGCAATGAAAAATGATGATAATAGAGGTATTTAAAAGAAATCTGAACAATAGATTTGATTGCTTAAGACTGGAAACTTCAACTTTAATATTATAGATATCATTATTAAAGGGTTTTATGGTAAGCCCCTAAACAGATTTTTGAAAGTTATTTTCCATATGCTTTATGCTTTCACTTATCTGTGATTCTATGGTCTTTGATTTACTGATATGAAACAATTTAGATTCCAATTTGAAGCTGATTAGTCTTTAATATATAAATACACATTTTAAAAGAAAAACTCTTATTTGCATTAATTTCCATTCTATGAACGTGGACTTTAGGCTTTAACTTTCCTTAGTCGTTCTGGACAGCTGTAAGGATTTTAAAATTAATTTAATCTAGTCATCTCCTCCTTCTTATAAATAGCAGATGCCATATTGTCTTACCATTTGAGATAAATTTCATATCTATATTATGAGTAAATGTAGAGTTATGCTATTTTGGTACCACACATTTACCAGTGCTGGAACAATGCCATAACAAATAGTACATAAAGAAATAAAAATTACCTGTCTGTTAAAATCAAGAATTATTCCAACTCTATTGTCAAAAAACAAACAAATAAAAAAAAGTATTATCTTTAAAAGGCACCTCAAATCTTCTTTCCACTGTTTTCTTAAAAAAGAAAAAGGTTTTAATGTGCAAAAATGAACAAAAGTTTTAAAAAATGCTATCTGAAACAATATTTTTGAAAATAAATGTTTATCCTCTAAATTTATTCCATTTTATATGATGATTCTTTTTAAAGAGTTACTATATATCTATTCCTCATTTTACTTATGCTGATAGGACTATATAGTGAAGTTTTAGATTACTGATCTGAAAGAAATGGAGACCTTCTCTGCATGAAAGTGTCCAAGCAGGTTTATAGATGCCTAAAAAATTAAATCTGTGTCCTTTGACACTCTTATCACTATTTTTTCACCTTTAGAGTACTCCAGATCATGTTAAAATATAGCTGATATGTATCAACTTAGAGATATTACATTTATATATTGGATTTAAAAGCAACATAAAAGCATAAGCAGGAGTACATGAACAAAACAATAGATGAGGAAACTGATGTGTTAATATAAATAAATGAATTCATCCAACTAAATGAATTGCTGCAGTTATGTTGAACACTTTATGGGCACAACTACCTCCTTAGGACAGCTCTCTAGCACAGTTCTGGGAAAGAAGTTTTCATTGCTGTGGCACTTAAATATTCTAATTACGGACTGCAAAGATGTTTCCTCTTCCAAGAAGTTTTAAAACAAAACTTCCCTCAAGTGTGCATGAGTTTACCATAGATTATTTTATTACGATCAGATTATGAGTAAAATATTGCTGAAAATGGATGAAGAGAATAAACTGAAGATCAGAAGCAATCAAAATTAAATCTAGTGCTATTGCCTTATAAAAGGCATTTAGGAGCTTAGCAATTGATTCTAATCAGAATTTAGAACTGCAACTCTAAAAAGCCCTACTTAATAGACCCTTTATGCACCAAAGTATCCCTTAAAAGCCATCAGTAAACTGGATGACATGGCTTTCTAATAGCTTCCTCCCTAGAACAGAAATAGCACTGAATACTGAAAACTAAAGCATGACCACAGGATAAAAGTCATTGTCAAAGGACAGTTTACTATCCTAGACTTCACACTGTAACTCTATATTTACAGTGTTTGGACAGTTCAAATCTGTTCTTGCCCATGAAGCTGCTCCTCCTTCTCATGAATGTATGCTACTCTGCAAATTCAGTTTTGAAGACCTGCATTAGGGTTTTTTCCAGTATTGCAGACATATCTGATGACTTTCAGGGTATACAGCCATTAAGCATAAGATTTCTATTGTTCCAAACAGGTAGATGGCTCTTAAGATGGTATTCTTGACTAAGAATTGTATTGTGGTTTAACCCCAGCCAGCATCTCAGCCCTACACAGTTGCTTGCTCCCTCACCCTGGGGGGAAGGGGGAAAGAATCAAAAGTGTGAAACACAAAACCCATGAGTTGATACAAAGACAGTGTAATAAACAAATCAACAGCTGTGTCTGCTATCAAAGCAAAGCAGGAAATTAATTCACCACTTCCCATGGGCAGGCAGGTATTCACCCACCTCCAGAAGCACACTTCATTATGCTTCATTATGCACTATGGTGACTTGGGAAGAAAAATGCCATCACTCTTTCTCTTCCTTCCTCCTTCTACCAGCTGTACAGGCTGAGCATGAAGCCATAGGTCTGGACCATTGGTCAGCTGGGGTCAGCTGTCCTGGCTGTGCCACCTCCCAGATCCCTGTTCATCTCTCTTGTGGGGTGCGATAATGGGTAGAAAAGACCTTGGCTCTATTGGCTCTATTGAGCATTGATCAGTAACTGGTCAATAATGAAACATCTTGGAATTATCAACACTGTTTCTATCACAAATCCAGAACATAGCCCCATATGTAAACTGTTGCATAAAAATTCAAGTTTACTTCTGCCTAAACCAGCACAACAGTCACAAAAAAGAGTAGGATTCCTATAATCATTTTTCCTTATGTTAATGTTTCTGAAATATTAAAGAAAGAATATCAGGATGCAATCTCTTTTAGAGGACTAGCTAGGACAAGGTTAAGCAGATTCCAATTAGTTACCTAAGGTCATACATGCATAAAAGCATTGATGGCAATAGAGTGCCATGGGTGCAGTTGAAAACACAATCAGAAGATAATGAAGCTACACACTTGTAATTGAGGTGTAATTTGATGTGCAAAGTCTTTATTAGTCTATTAAAGGAAGGAAACAAGTTGACTTTCAGGTTGAGTTTGTGTGGCTGGCAGGGGGATTTTTGTAATATTCACTGCCAGCCCTTCTATTATTGGAATCATTGGGGCATAGTAAACAGAGAATTAAATAATCACTTTCAAGGTACAATTGAAATTTAAAAAAACAAAAAACCCTAACCTATTGCTGAGGGAAATTACAGTAAATGTTGTCCAACAGAAACATAGTTTGAATAAGAAAGCTGTGAATTTAAAAGAGGAAGGGAAATCTTGTGTATTATAAAGAAAACTATTAGAAATTGGTCACATATAAAGGAAATGCTATTACTGTCTCAGCTTTTAATTCACCTTACTGAGGTCTCTGCTTTGTTGTGCACCTTTCATTGTACTACTAAGACTTTTTACCAGTCCTTTTTGTCTCCTGCTGTAACAGAGCTTTCAAATGTCTGGTATGGGGCAAGAGAAAATATTTGGCTTTTTACAGATACTTTGCTCACACCTTTTTGAGGAAACACATCTGTGAATTAAATATTTATGAAGTGCGAGTCTAAACAAGATCCTGGGCTCTTTTAAATCTATATTTGTTTTCTGACTGTGTAGAGTATTGGAGACAATAAAATGGAGGGATGAAATGGAGGGATGGAACAGTCTGGTTTGTGAAAAATTCAGAATGAAGTCCAATGTTTAGAGTTTAAGGTTAATGGATGAAACGTGATCTTTTTTTAAGTCTCATTTTTCACAACTGTGACTGTTATGTCCTTTTTGGCCAACAGAAAATTTAACTAAGTGACTAAAATATAAATACCAACACAAATATTTGTTTTGAAACTGTTTATCTTAGTCCAGAGAATGAAAGTCTAAGTCTGAAGATTTTTTTTCCTGGTACAGATTGAAATTTCAGGACCAATTTTCTGAAGGTTATATTTATCAAATAACAGATTACAAATGCCGATAAAATTGTACCTAGAATTCTTGTAGTAATAACTTTTTTTCTCTGTAATTTAATGTAGTGACTATTTTTTATTCTTGCATGTATCATAAAGACCTCAATTTACAAATGCTAAATGCCAGGTTGCTATTTAATAAAATAGAATTAATTCTCTATTATTCATTCTCTGTGGAGATGCTACTGAGATGAGACTCAGCTTTTGTTGGTAGGGTAAAGACAACTATTATAAAGACACAGAAAATTGTAGAAAATGTTTGGTTTTGTGTTGCATTTGAACACTTTTTCCTTTAAGGAGAAGTACATTAGTGGATTTATAACTTATCCATTATTACAAAATATGTCCCTTTTTAGTTTTTTACCCTCCTTTTTCCTCTTCCTTTTCATCATCTTCTTCCCTTTCTGTTTAATTTTTATTTTTTCATCTTTACTTTCTATTTTGTATCATTTATTCTCTATTTTCTAATTTATTTTCCCTTTTTGTTTTCTCTTTTTTGCTTTAGATTTTTCTCCCACAGAATAAGACTAGCATGTACTATATGGTAGAATTCTAGTTGATGAATGGAAAGTTCTTAGTTATTACCATATCAAAAATAAGAATATCATAATTCATGACATCACATGCAGATTATTTATGATTAATGCTGACATGAATCAGTGTTTTAAGGTCTCTTAAAGAATCACCAGTAAAGGTGATTGCTAAAAGCAGGTCTAACATACAAGCAAAAGCACGACAAAGTTCATTGGCAAGGTTCACTCTACTGCTTATTAAATGGTTTAAGCATACAGAGAAAAAACAAATGAAAATCCAAAATCAATCAATCAAAACCCAAAATAAATTTAAAAATTATCTGTGTGGAAGCTGGAGGTGCAGGGAGGAAAAAAGGGTAAGGGCAGAAAAGGATAAGGATAAAAAGGAGTAAGGAAGACCTTCCCATTTAATCACAAGATTTAGATTAGACCTCCTTGCTAAACTGTGCCCCAGACTTGACCAACAGTTGAAGCCTAAAGTTTTAACAGCTCTTAAGCCAGAACTTAATTGAGAGCTTAAATTAAGCAGTTTAACAAAAGATTCATATTTAATTTACTATGGGTCAAGAAAGCTAAAGTACTAGAGAATCTAGCAGTGCAACATTCATAGTACATTTGCTATATCATATTCACACTCACACACACAGTTTTAAAGGAACATACAGAGATCCAAAACAGGATGTGTAGGAGAGTGAATGCACTTTGGAAGGTTTAAAAAGTGAGGAGAATACACAGCCTGTGAAGAGTTGTTGCAGCTTTTAGAGTTTTATCTGACTCAACAGGACAACAAATTATATCCATGCAAACTGCAGCATAATTACTAAAAAAAAAAAAAAAAACAAAATCACTGAAAAGAAAGTAGTGGATATCATTTACTGCGGCTGCAGTAATGGCTTTGACACTTCCCTGTAAATGTCTCAGAGAGAAGCTATTGGTGTAGGGGCTGGATGTACAGATGTGAGTTGGACTGAAAACTGGCAAAATATCTGAGCCCAGAGGGTGCTGATCAGTGGTGCAAGGCCTAACTGGAGGCCATTAATTGGTCGTGAAACAACTCAGGAGGCCATACTGGGTCCAGTCTTGTTCAATATCTTCATTAATATGTGGAAAAGGGGACATAAAGTGTACATCAGCACGTTTGCTGATGGCACAAATCTGGGGGGAGTCCTGATACACGAGAGGGTCGTGCTGCTGTCTGGAAAGGACAGATGTGCTGGCAGGAAACTCACAGAATTTCAAGAAGGGGAAGTGTGAAGTCCAGCACTGGGGGAGGAACAACCCCATGCACTGAAACATTCTGTGGGCAGATTTGCTGGCAAACACCTTTGATGTAAAGGACCTGGAGGTTGTGGTGGATACCAGGCTGAACATGAGTCAGCACTATACCCTTGTGTCAAAAGGTGTCTTATGGTATCCTGGCTTGATTAGGCAAAGTATTGCCCATAGGTGCCAACCTGCTGTTGGGGCTACTCCAGGGGTAGTCTATCCAGTTTTGGACTTAGTACCAGAGACCCAGGCATACTGGAGAGAGACCAGTGAAGGGACACAAAGATGATTAAGGTACTGGGGCATCTCTTCTATAAGAAAAGGCTGCGAGAGCCGGAACTCTCAGTTTGGCCCAGTCCAGAGAAGATTTTACCAAAATATAGAAATACCCAAAGGAATGGTGCAAAGAAGATGGAGCTGGGATTTTTATAGCAGTGCCCAGCAACAGACCAAGAGGCATTTGAGTTTACAACAAACTTAGTGTCTAATAATGAGGTAACATAGCTATCAATGTTTTCTTTGGTTCATTGTTCACCTTAGCAGTATTTCCTCCAATAATTATTTGTGTGCCTTCTTCTGATATGTGGCTTATTTATGTTTTACTCTATTCATTTCTCCTTTATAGATTTCAAAAGCCAGTGTGCATGAGGACTTATTTCCAAACCTGTATTCTGTATTAATGTCTGTAGGAATTGGGAGAAAAAAAATTTCCTTCCAGTTCAATCAATCAAACTTGCTCGTAAGACTAAATAGCTAAATAAGAACAGTAATAGAAAGAAGATGGAAAAAATCTTGGAAGGATCACTGCAAGGTCACATCAACCACTCTTTTGATACAACACAGGATTCTTTAGGTTTACATGATTTCTAGAGCATATTTACCTAATTCATTTTTAAAGCCCTCAGTGATATATATTTAGAGATATTCAGCCAACTATTCTAATGTCTTCCTTCCTTCCTTCCTTCCTTCCTTCCTTCCTCTCTTTTGATATTGCAATTAGACCTATTGTTTTTTGATACACTTTGAAACCAGANTCAAGGAAATGGCTCCTAACAGATCTCTGGGGAATTTCCTTCCTTCCTTCCTTCCTTCCTTCCTTCCTTCCTTCCTTCCTTCCTTCCTCTCTTTTGATATTGCAATTAGACCTATTGTTTTTTGATACACTTTGAACCCAGAACACACTATTTCAAGATGATTTTTTTTTACTGTAAATGTCTGGGTTCTAAGCTAAATATTTATTTTTATTTATTTCATTGGACAATATTTGATCTTTTTTATTGTGGTTGTTGTTTTTTTTCTTAAATTTTTTTTCTCCCCTGGACTGCATTTCAGCATACAACATCTTAAAGTTCACTGAACTTCAATGGATGAAATACTCCAGTTGAGGACCTACACTGGGGAATGGGGGAAAGCCTCATGCCTTTTTCAGGGAAAGTTCCTCTTTCTGTCAATGGGAAGAAATAGTGGCATTGAAGTAATTAACATTATTTTGATTTACCATACTTAAGGTCTGGTAATTAATCAATACAAGTGATTTAAAACATTTCCTGAGATAGCTTAACGATTTAGCCACATGTTTTGACCATGTGTTTCTTTCAGTTGAGTCATTTATGAATCTTAATTTATACACTAATATATTGAATTGTAATGACAGGGCAATTTCCCAATTGCCATTGCATGCAACAAGCAGAAACATTATTTATGAGCAACCTGTAATCTCTAAGCAATATACTGACAATGTAAATCATTAACTAAAGTAGACCAGAAACCTTTAGAACTATCCTGAAATATGATGGTCTTGTAATTGAATAGGGGGAAAAGAAAGATGGGGAAAATTGGTGTGTATGTTTAATTTGTAGAAATATTTTATTAAAATAATTTATTTAGAGATAAGGTCAGCATTCAGACTGATTTATTAGTCATTCCTTGCTGCCATATTTAACTGAAAAGGAAAAGGAACCTTTTAAAATAATACACCAATTAGCTACTGTAAAAAACATTTGATCAAATACCGCAGAGAGCAACCTGTGTTTGCATGGACTATGGGGTATCTTGCCTAATCAGTTTCTTCCATGTCTGGTTTTTAATAAAACTATTCTCACATTCAATATTTCCACTTGAGCTCAATATTCCTAATCACCAAATGGAACCATACACATTTCCAGCCCATTGACCAATAGCTAGTGATATAAGGGCATCTCCTGAATATTGCTGTGTTCTCTCAAGACTGAATAACATCATAAATTACACAGATAGTTTTTTGGTGCCTGTTAACTTTTAGAATTTTAAACATGGATTTCCTGAGAAAAGCATGCAGATTTCTAGTGTATAATCTGTGAGGCTAAAGTTAGAAAAACTAGCATGACAGCCAGATGGATGGATTTGTAACACAAGGATAATTGTCTCTTACATAGAATTCCTTTTGTCTTCTACAGAAAGAAGAGGAGATGTTCAAATTGTATTTTCAGTAAAAAAAAAACCAAAAAAAACCAAACCAGAATTAGGGTTAACACATTAATAAGTAGAATTTGACTGCTTTACATAGATGGGATAAAGTTTCCTCTTTTTTTTTTTTTTTTTTTTTTTTTTTATTTTTTTTTTTTTTTTTTATTTAACTTTTTTTTTTTTTTGTAGA
>VWZN01010116.1:1611-12049 GCA_013396955.1 Regulus satrapa | reverse complement strand
TTTTTTTTTAATTTTTAATCTCTTTTTTACTTAACATCTATTTTTATGTGTAGATATTCAGCATTCTGAGTGCATGGCAAGAACACATGCCAAAAGCACATAAGACATAGAAAAGGAACAAATACTTCAAAAAGTGATTTTGAAGTTGCAGTTCCAACTTTCTTGCAGTATACAACTTGCCAAATTGTTGCAGGCCAGAAACGGCTTGTGCTTCTAAAATCATTATTGCATTGGGTGCAGTACATACTGAATCTTAATTGTGAATTGATTTACTGGATTTTTTGGTCTCTTATTACCAGGACAGCCGACCCTACTTATTATAGTAGCTAGGTGAATGTAATATGCAAGCTTGTGATGGGATATCAAATAGTCGGAGATTAATTGAAAGAGAAGGAGATAATTCTGATCATAGTATTGAGTGTATTAAGGCATTCTGGAAAATGTGGTTGCCCTTTTTTGTAACATTCATTACTACTTTTGCCATTATATTTGTGTAGAATCTGTTAAATTAGTTTTTCAAACAAGTTTCAGACAGTACTTGCACTGAGTCCAAACCCCAGGCCTCAGTAACTGGCTTTTATATTGCAAGGCTTCAGCTTTAGTGCTAACTCCATAACAAGTGTTAGGTTACAGCCAAACTAATACACCAAAAGTGCCTTTGTTGGGCTAATTTTAATGGGAACAGAGGAAAAAAAAAGGTCCTGAGATCTTGAGTTCTCTTTTATTTCTCCTGATAACATCACTTTTTTATGTGGCTGATGGCACTCCAATATCTCATAAGCTTAAAGAGTTATCATCTCTTCCATTCCCAGAAAGGGAATAATTATTTATCTGCTTATTAACTGACAAAGAATCATTCTTTTGAATGCTCTTTATTTGCACACTTTTTATTCCCAATTTCCAGCTGTGACCTTTTGGTCATCTTCTGGCTCATTGATTTCGGAATGAGCTTTTTTTTTTTTCCAGACTTCATTACCATTTTCCTAATCTTAAACAACTCATGCCTGTAACACTAATACCTAATCTCTTAAAAATCTGCAATATAATTTTTTAACAGTTACATTATTTTTTCTGATCACCTAGTTTGCATAATACCTTATGCAGTGGAAACATCTGGTATCAAATCAAAGCATTCCTATTATTTTTGAAGGAATGACACTAAGCTTATATTTCAAATTGTCATCTTGCTTCCTCCATAATTTAGCTACTTCTTGTTTCTTGTAACTTGGATGAGCTTATGAAGGATACATAAGTTCTGCATATAGAAATGTTTCTTTTTTTTGGTTGGAGGTTTCAAGCACTGAACACACTCTAAAAGTGTTTTTGATGCAAATAAAATTTAGTTCATAACCTTGCAGAGGATTTTCTCTTTCCCATGAACTAATTACAGGGGATTGCAATTTGAAAAAGAAGTCCAATTTGCATATGTACAATTCACGTATGTTTTTTATTGTTCACATCAATTTCTGCTTTCTGATCAATTTTTTTCGGTGGGTCTCAATCACTGTAGAGGTGGACCCAGAGATCCAGGAAAGCTGAAGTGAAAAGCCTTCAGCTGTGAAAAAATAATGTGAAAAAGGTTTCACACAGTGTTCTTTTCTCTTTAATGTGCACTAAACTATTGGCAAACAGTATGTCTTCCAGATTCAGTGATTGGAAGAAAAGGTACTAAATTATAATCTTTAGAACTACAGCTTTCATTATATAAAAAGTAAAAAGTACAGTACATGGAAACTTGCTGTTTCAAACAATGAAGGTCACATAGGTGTTTTTTTCTGGACACAGCTGGACTGGTATACAGAAGGCTGCTTTAATTATAAAGAAGCAGACTCTTCACATTAAATGGTGTATGACCAAACAAGCTGCCTTCATTTGACTTTCCAGACAGCTGGAGTTGAATTCAGAGACAGCTAATTGCCATGGGGACCTTTCTCTGGCAAGTAGCCCATTCGTACTCTTGAGGGGTGGGGAGGCTTCACACAGAAAGCTTAAAAGCATCTGGGCTGCTGTTGTGCAGAATGCAACTGCTGACAGATTTACCATCTGTCTTTGAGAAAGACAACAGCTTGGGAAGCCCAGATACCACTGTTCTTCAGTAGAAAGCCCATTGTCAATCAAACCCTTCTCATTGCAGCAGAGAGAACTTGAATTACAGCTAAGTGGAAAGAAAAAAAATATCAAGATATTAGTTTACTTTTATTTATATGTGAATAGATGAAATATTCTGGAACAATAGGAAACAGAAAGATGTAAACACATTTGTATTATTCGTCACATAAACTTTCTCCATGGAAATAGTTTTACAGATGTACCAATAGTAACCATGTTCATGTCCCCACAAAAGAGTCATGTTGTAATAGCACAGAATAATTAATTCATAATATATACTATACTATTATAAATACTTCAGATTTTTTTTTTTTTAGGTTTGGTTTGTTTTNGGCAAATTGACCTTGATTGTAAAAGGTAATTGCTTTCATTTCTATGTTTGTAGGCAATAGAACAAATGGTATCTTATAAAGGAACTTCAAAACTCTAACCATTAGTATAAGAAAAAGATGTGCAGTCATCCTTGAATATTGTGTACTTGCTTAAACACAAAATTATGTCTATAGCTTAGTGTAATTTGTAAAGAATCAGTCAAAATTAGGAACAAAATATAAATGTTCTCTAAAAAGCCGCAGTACAAATATTTTCAGCACACAAATGCACATATATAAACATATGTCAACGCATAATACCTGCAGGTCTGAACGACATTCATTCACTCCAACAGCTCATAAAAATGCCAGGAATTATGAAAAATGGAATTATGGATTCTATAAATAGTAGTATTTCTTAAGGCTTCAAGTGAGTACATATATCTGTGCAAGACTTCAGTGCCTTCCTGAAAGATATAAAAAAAATTGCCCAGTTGCTCTTCCTGTATTTCTGCAGTTGACCAGTGTGTACTGTGTGATTAAAAAGAGTAAATACTTTATGGCTCATGTTTGTAAAAACCAAGCTTCAGTTTAATGGGAACATAGACAAATGCTGAACATGTCATATAGTTGCCACATAAAAGTTGAAATCTCATATAATTTTATAGACATGTGTGCATATTGTTTATCACAAAAATATAGATATCTGGGCAGAGGTAGCTGCTATAACATGATTTTTTGTGTGAGAAATTTTCATGGTTCTTTTTACCCCGAGTACTTTATCACAAATCTAGAGGGAGAGAGGAAGAATATATTCCAGAATTGTTCTTCAAGCCCCATGACAGCAAAATTCTAAAATTCAGTTTCTCCTTCTACATGCATGCAGTACAGAAAGAATGCATTTCCAGACATAGGAAAAGATGCAATTTAGTAGAGAGACCTGAACACTCTGCCCAGCACATTGACATAGTACCTCTATGAAGCAAAAAGTACACAATTACATATTATTGCACTAGTGACCACAAGTCTCCAATGAAAATCTGAGTCCTGTTTTCCATTTGCCTTTCCTAGGTTTGTTTCTATATTTTAATGCAGAATGCTCACCCTCTAAGCTTAGGGTTAAGGCACGTATCTAGGAGATAGAAAATTCAAATTCAGTGTTCCTCTGCTGAGGGAAGGCCCCCAGCTCAAGCACTCTAATGAGTATGGCATGGCAGAGAAAGTTTAGTTGGAGATTTGAGCTCTAGTTTGGTAGCAGCATGCCAAAATCCTTTAAGGGACTAGCTCTTAATATATACCTCCATTTCTGAAATGGGCAACACAGTATTTCCCTGCTTCAGAGAGGGTAAATATGTTTCCACAGTTGCAGAGATCAAGTAACTCAATTGATAAAAGTTCTTTTAACAAGCATAACACATAACAAAGGGAATATATTACTCTTGTGGAAGAGATCTTTTTAGCCACAGCTTTTTAGTCATGTAGGGACTAGTTACTCCATTTCAATTAAGTGTGTTTTAGTTAAACCACTGTAAATCTCTGTTACTATATGGAAATTAGTTTCCTACTGATGTATAACAAGTGTGTTCATGAAAATGTTTTATTTAGCTTTCCTTATTTGGTTAAATAGCACAGAGCAATTAAATCTCTGCCATATTTGTGCACAGCTGAGGTATAATTTGGGAGTATGTAGACAGTACATCTTGTAAAATGGAAATGCTGACCAGGAATATGGGACTCTGCCTCTGAGCCTTTACCTATGTAAAATTGGAGCCATATAGTAAAGAAAAGACTGAACATCTAAAATGGAAAGCATTGTTTAGCTTCCAGCTGGTAAGAAGGATGTTTCCAGGTATCCACAGGCTAGTGATTAGGACTAGTAATTAAAAAAAAAAAAAAAAAAAGTCTCTTGTAAACTACACTTATTAAAAGATTCAGTTATTGTAAGTTAATAAAGATAGAACTCCTCACTTTGCCATTTTGGTCTATAAAGTAGAATATTCCACCAACTCGTTCTAATATAAAATTTTGATAAACCATGGCTGTTAAATATTTATTCTGGGAACATATTACAGAAAACCATGTGAATCTATGCAGATTTTGTATGAAACTTTTTAGTATATAAATTCAAAATAGTATTTCTAAATATCACTAATACAATAAATGGAGATTTCTGATTCAGTTCATGTCTGGTGTTCCTTCTTCAAACCTTAAGAAACATATTTCTTCTCTCACTATGTTTATATATACATACAGATATGGGGCTTTTTGATGTTGTTGTTTTGTTTTCCCTTGAAGATACAACCCAGATCCTGAAGGTGCCTGGTACAAATAAAGTGTATTTCATGGAGTGGAAGAGACATGGGGGTTTGCAAAGATCCATTTATACCCCTTGATGTGTTGTTAATGCTACTGCCAATGGCATGATTCCAGAAATTCAAACATCATGGAACATAACCAGGCCATAAATCTGATTGTCCAGGTATAGCTCTACTATTAGATTCAAAAGGAGATCATAAAATAGCTATTAAATTATCTATCATCTAAAAAGTTTCCTCAAGGCAGGCAAAATAATCTCAGTTACTTCTTTGTGATTCTCTTGGTTTGTTTACAGTAATGAGGCTCTCTGAGTGATGTAAATGCATCTAATTTCCATTAGCACTAATAAGAAATCAGTGAGCACATCAAGAAGGGAATACACATTACACAATATGTAATGTACTATTTGAAAGATATTTAATCCAAATTATCTTTCAAAGTAATATGAGAGATAAATATGTGGAATGAAGTGAAAACTTGAAGGTAAATTGCTAATCCTTTCATGACATAAGCTCAGTCAGGGTCATGTAAGAATTGTGAAAACGATTATGACATGGTAGATATGGAAAATATGCAAGTATTTAACATTTTCATCTACATACTGTAGGATGTAACAGAAAATGTATTTCCAATTAAATGCTTTGTTTTATCTTCAACTTGCCTGCCTTCAAACTAAATTTACTGGAAAGTAGAAATAAAAAAAATTTTTTAAAAAAAGCAAGAACAGCTCATTTGGATGCTTAATCCTACTACAATTAATGTTTAAATATCATTGTGAACAATATACTCAAACATTGTGAAGCATATGGAGAGAATTCATCGAAGACAAGGTCAAGAAGCTGAGGATATACTGCATTTTAAGTCCATATATGAAAATAACTTTGTAAAGAAGTAATAAGTGTCCATATTATACTGGTTTTAAGCAACACATTAAAATCAGGATTCTTATTTGAAGTTTTAATGTGACCAGTAAAGAATCAAAATCCTGCTCCTCTGCATGTTCTGTAAATATTTTAGTCTATCTAAAGCCCGCAATTTGATGCTTCATATTGCGTGAGACATAATAAGCTCTTACTCTGAAATGAGGTTGTTTTGGAGGTGATAGGAATCGAACCATAGAAAGATTTCTACCGAAAGTCCTCATTTGCAGTCACAGACACATGGAGCGAATGCTTGCAACATGGATAATGCAGACATCTTCAGTAATGGTGTAAAGGAAAATCCAGGGAAATACAGGCCAGATAATTTCATCCTAGAAGTGAGTCTCTATCACTAAGAATTCCTCTAAGTGTCACTCAAAGAGTCACCAAGATAATCAGGGAGAGGGATTCTTGTATGGGGAGACAAGGCAGAAATATCTTTCTCTGCAAGGGAATTAAAGCACTGCAGCAGATTGCAAGAGAAGTTTTTTGTGGGAACTCTGGGCAAGGAAAATATCCCTCAGGTTGCTCTGGAAGATCCTGGCCCCAGGAAAACACTAGCTTTGACCCTAATCCATGGAGAAGAGCTTCCAAAAATCCCTGGATAAACCAGGATTTATAAAAGAGTAAGATTGATAACAAAAAGTAGTGTAGTGTGTTACTAGAGTGAGAAACTTAGATTTTAGGGAGTTAACATGGAGTCAAGATGGAGGGAACAGGGTGTTGTCTCTAGTGCTTCTTCTTCATGTTCTTCATGTTCTGCCATGATGGTAGCAGAAAGGTGATTGCTTAAAGGTTTGTCACAGTTTTAATTATGTAGGTGGATGAGAAATACTAATTGGTAAAGAAAAGAAAAGAAAATATGTTTCTATTGCTATTTGGATAAAAATGATTATAAAAGATCTTGAAACTGCACAATAATTTTCAGCTATTTTGGTCGTGGGTTTCTCTGAGCAGAGTCTGGTCAGGACAGTACCAGGTTTTCTGATTATGTATTAAAAAACAAGAAGATAGAGAGCTTAATGAGCATCTGGAGTTTTCGTCCTGACACAAAACTGTGATAAACAGGCCTCCCCCAGTTGGGGAGTACCCCAAAGGCACCCAGCACCCAGGGGCAGGAATGCCACAGTTGTGAAGACATCCAAAGCTTGCTGGGACATGGCTCTGAATAACTGCTGTTTATTGGACCTGCTTTAAGCATGTTGCACTAGTTGCTCATGGAAGTCAGTTCCAATCAGTATGATTCTATGGCTCAAATTGTGGACGTGGACATGGACCAATGGAAAAAAAAAAAGAAAAAAAAAAGATGGAGTTTCTGAACCCAGTATGCAGAAAAATAAATGCAAGCATCCTTAGTCTTCTACTTATCCTCATATACTCTTCCATGTTCTTATTAGGGTTTGCAAACAGCTAGGCTTACTCCTAAAAGGTCTAATATTGCAAAGATTGATAAAGGCTAGCCCAATTTCAGATACAGATCATAAATAAAACATTTTCATATGTAGACAATAAATAAGACAATTCAAAGCATCAATGGCTTGTCAGAAAGGTAAAAACTGTTGCAATATTTACTTAGATTATCAAGAATGAACATAACTTCAGAGGAAGAAAACCAAACCTATTAAAAAAAAAAACCAAAACCCAAAAACCAAAAAAACAAAAACAAACAAACAAACAAAAAAAAACCAAAAAAAAAACAAAAACCAAAAAAACCAGAAAGAAACAACATGTAGACCCTGCCTTTTCTAGTCTATGAGAAGATTTTCATGAGTTATTTAATGCGTTTTCAAAAGACCATGACACATTGCCATAGTCCATCTTTTTAATTTTTCACAATTTCTTCAATGTACAGGAAAACAAATTACTGCTAAGGCTCTTACAATCAGAAAAAGTCCAAGAAAGCAGGTTCTGCTTACTTGAATTACTGTTATCAACACATTATGGGGAAATTGAAGCAGAGGAAGCATGTTAGTTGAACTTGTTAGTTACAAGTCCATTTTCTGTTTTTGAGAAACCACATGATATGGTGCAGCAGTTGTGTTATTGCCAATTAAATTCAGACATTCAGGATGACACAACACAATCTGAAACCACCATATGTGGACACACTTGCTGCAACCTTCCTTCTTGAAAACATATCTGAGAGCTCTGATATAGATGTCACCTATATTTGAAAGAGTGCCCATTTGCAATGCAGCAGATTTGTGACTGATATCTAAATAATGTATATAAACCCTGGAAATTATTTTTTAGATTTCTTGTAATACTTCCTAATGTGAAGTCACGCTTTTAGTGGTTTACATAAATAATGCTGTATGATAAAGTATCAGCTGTATCTTTCACACCTCCTTTGCAAACTCAACTTGGAGACCAGCCAGCTGTTGGTAATTGGATCTTGCATGTTATTACACTTACATCTTTGGTATCACTCAGCCTTTTTGCATTCTGTTGCTGATTTTCCTTCCTCTGTGCTGAGGCTTTTTCACAGCATGTTATTTGTGTTTTTAAAATGAAACACGTGAAGGAATACTTCCATAACCATGGTGACACTGTAAAACACTCACAAAGTACAAAGGTAACAAGGTAACTCTATCAGACTGTGGCATCTGGTATTTTCTGTGACCAATTGCTGGATTTTTTTTTTTCTTTTTTTGTAATAAGAGAGAGAATGGAATGTGCTGAGTATTTCTAGGTCTGCTTAGGCTAGTTTAACTACTATAAATTAGTACAATACTTTTTTCCACAGACATGATGAGCTGTGTGTGTTGCTGTACCTGTTTTGCCTACTAGTTGCTCATGAATCTGAGGATATGATATGGTTTGGGGTGGGTGGGTTGTTTTTTGCTTTTTTTTTAAAGGATCCATGCTTCTGAATTCATGTGAATATTTTATTACGCATAATTTGTTATCTTGGGAATCTAGATATCCTTTTCTTGGTAGTATATGAAGGTTAATTTTTTATTTTCTAACAATGTTTGAAAGTCTGCATTTTCAGATGGGAAGCCAGGGTACATAGAGTGTGGGCCCAAATACAAAAAGATATTTACATAGCTTATGCCCGCTGACATTGAGAGCTCTTAATTGCTTGCATTTCTGACCAAATTGAGTCTATAAGACCTAAGGTTTAAAAAGAAACTTTTCATATAGAAAAGTTCTTTAGATTTTACTACATTGCTCTTTCAGAAAAAGAAAATAAACTATTCCTAGGGACTGCCAGAATGGAAACCAAAAGAAAAAAAAATGTACATGAAAAACCAAAAAAAAAAAACTTCAAGTCAATCTTGCTGTTTTGAGAGTCTGACTCATGAAAAGGACAGCAGCTGTGGGCAAGTATTTAAGCATTGGCTTCTTTTGCTCATTGTTGGTCCAGATGTATAAAGGCAAAAAGAATGTAAGCGTACAGCACTTCACAGTTGTGTGTTAGCTGGAAAGCTAGGTCTGTTCCCCCTAATCTTTTCTTCTCTGCATGACTCCAGAGAAATCTCAAAACTGTTAAAAGATAGTCTTAATAAGCAGAATCCTTACCTGCAATAGGTGCAGCACATTAGTTACCACAATAAAACAGATGTGATAAAAAATTGAACTGTTCAGATGTTCTTTTAAATCCTCTTTAACATACCTGCTGCTATGTGATTGCCAAGGTCTTACTGCTAAGATACTGCACTAGATAATTATTTTAGGCCCTTTAGGTTTTTTTGTCCTCTATCCTGACTAAAAAGAACTTAGAATTAAAGCCCTAGTGCACAGGGTTCCTATTCTATCTCTGAAGTTCACCAGAAATGCTCTAAACAACAGGTATTTTAGTGCTACAGCATGCAACATATTGCTATTAAATCTCAATAATTTCCTGTCTTGTTGTTAAACAAAATATTTTGCTGTGCTCATGTTTTACCCATGGCTTCAAGGAACACAACATTCACATGATTTTTAAAGATCCTTGAAGAATTTTTGGTGTATCCTTTCACAGCTAACTTGTGATACAGATTTGTACAACAGAACTGTGGAACAAAATGATCTGTGCCACAGAACAGCTGTTGTGTAGTTTTGATTAATGCAGCTTTATCAAGTCATGCAACTTTGCTGGAGTAGAAACCATAATACTATTTCTGGGCAATTGTGAATGAAGTTAGTTTTGGAGCAGAGAAAATTGTGTTATGAAAGGGGTAATGATGACTGTCTGACTTCCCTTGCCCCCACACCCATCTTAAAAAAAAGGTTTAACAACAGCAGTTCTCTGGAAAAGATTTATGAGTTTGAATAAATTGCAAGTCAGTAAACCCATTCTATAATCAAGAGAACAATACAGTTTTCAGGAAATGCGTAATAATAAGAGAAGTTAGCAGCTGGGCTTATGTTTCATCCAAATCAAAGTGGACAATCACTGATTAAATATCCTATAAGGGTACGTGCATTCTGTCTCTCAGAGCATTTAACTCTTTCTTCAATTGAAAGGTTATTATGCAAATTAAATGCAAACAGAAGGAAGGTGTGTCTGAAACCAGCTTTACTAATATGTTGCTTTNAATAAAATATAATAATATAAATATTACTTAATAATAAAGAATATTACTAGAAATATTTATGTAACACTTCCTACAAATATTTTTCATAAGGTAAATTTTGAAAACTAGAAATTTTACCACTTTCAGATTGTTTCATCTCTCCAAACGCTGTTGTAAAAAAGTATTTCCTTTTATCTTATCCTCAGTATATATACCTTATTATGCTCTGATGCTTCGTAATGTTGGATATTGAATCAAATTCACACAAGCATAAGTGAGG
>VWZN01010115.1:48135-67994 GCA_013396955.1 Regulus satrapa | reverse complement strand
AAGGATATGGTGTCAGATTTATCTACAGCAAAACCTCCGTTGACATAAGACTTCTTGGCCTGTGTTTCATCATTATCAAGCGTTCCTGTTTCCAAGGCAAAAGGATTGACTATGTTGACTTCAGAGGTGACATCCATCTGCTCCAGCTCCTTTTTTGAGAGCTTCTCCACTACTCCTGTACCAAAGGCATCTCCCAAGACATTCACCATTGTTCTGAATCGATCCCTATGGAACAAAAATGTTGTCAGACAAACCATTCAGTTGTTTAGAGAATCATTTTAGTAAAAGTAAGGTACTCCAGCTCATGCAGCACTGTCTTCTTCCCAGTGGATACTTTGGATAATTATTCAATTAGAAGAAAATAGTCTTGTAAAACAAGAAACAGAATTTTACCCACATATATGTGAAGAAGCCTGGAGTATTTTTAATTAGAAATTACTTTGTACAAGACATGCAGAAGTGCAAGTCATGTCACTTGTCTGTTAGAGCAGTAATTCCACAGCTGTGGCACAGCATTATGAAGTGTTGGAAGGATCACCTCTCAGGCCCTTGAAGTATGCTACACCACTTTGTAATGACAGATTGTGGGGTGCAGCAGCAGAGTCTGCACTATGCCTTTTGACATTCTAACAATCATGTCCTCAGCCAGAAGAGCACCTAGCCCAGTATCTTCACTATTTTGGCCCAAACCTGGAAAAGGAAAAGGCCTGTCTTCTGCTGGCTTCTCCTTGTCAAAGGGCTGAAGTACAAACATGTACTGAACAAATCACTGAAAGGAGTATGATACTCCTGCATTATTGATTTTTCTCCAGACAGAAATGTGACATGCAGGCCTTAAAAAAACTGCTGCTACTTGGCAGAGGAACAACAAACGTTGCAGCATAATAAAGTTTGAAAATTGACACGGAAGTATGTCATGGACAGTGGAAAGCCATGCTTCCCTGCTTTTCTTTTCAGCTACAGAGCACTACAAAGGCTCTGTGGCAGAACAACTTTCTCTTTCCATGCAGAGACACTGAGGTGGATATAGTAACAATATTTGACAATGATTTTACAACTGCTGAACAACACTGCTAAAAGATTTTCCATAAGCAGCAAAAATATATATAGGGCAAAAAAAGAGAGAACAGTAAATAATCTAGTAGGATCAGTGTAACAAGTGAGGAAATCAACAGGACTGAAAACACATCTGTTATAATAGTACCATTCTATTAGTTTTTTATTAATAATTTAACATTTGGAAGTACTACCCAAACCTACTATGTATATGCAATATAACATTGGTAAGTTCAGAATTAACTACTGGGTTGTTAATGAGCTACTACTAGCAAATTGTTTCCAAATGTATACATTTTAGACAAAAAGGTACAAAGTGAAAATAATAATAATCTACATGGCATCAAAATGTGCATTCCATCTCCTGAGGTGCAAAATGCACTAACAATGATCCCTGGTATATTAAATGAACCTTTAATCTAATTTACACAGCAAAGCACACATTAGTCTGAAAAATGACTCAATTAGAACTAGAAACATCTTGAATTATTTGTGTGTTTCATGGTGGAACAAGTACTTTCTATATACTAATATTATGCCTAAAGCCCACAGAAGTGATGGACTTTTAAAGTGGAGTAAATATCAGATCCATAAAGTCATGATTGCTCTGAGAAACAGGGTATTGTTCTCTTTCTCTCTCACTGCCATAAGTAGAAGGCATCAAATTAAATTATTAGAGTGTAGATGGGAAAAAGCAGAATTTAATTAAGTCTCTGCACAACACATAATCAGGATGTAGAATTAATCTCCACAGGACTTGTGGAAACATGGGTCCCTAAGCAATGAGGCATTCACAGGAGAAAAATAAGACAAAAGTAATTTCTAACTCAGGAACTCTCTGCACTGCAGTTTGCAGGATGCTGGGCAAATACTTCGGATCAAGAACCAATACACATTTGTTCTGTTCTTAGACTCTTTAGGTACCTGCTCTGAGCCAGTGGTTTGTACTGATCTGCATTATCTTTAAAAACATTAGATGCCCACTAGGAATAAAAGAGAGCTGGAGAAAACAAAATGACTGTGGAGCACAGCAAGCAAAACTATCAGACCCTCACAGGCAGCTAACTGGGAGAATGTACTTGTGGATGGAACCTGTTCCTTTGCAGAAATTATGTTTATACATAAATTGAATTGATTCTTGGATCCATACAACAGCCCTGATTTTCTGGAGACTGGCATTTCTATTTGCAAAACTGAGTTATATAATTAAATATATCTGTGAAATACATAGGTTGCTGTCATAAATCCTTCAAGAAAATTATTGGAAAGGGTGGAGGAGGAACAGCAAAGGATTCATCTTGAGTGTAAATAAACCTGAAGAAGACATGCACATGTTATGAAATTATTAAGATCACTGGACTGATACCAGTGAGATGTCATCCATACAAACTGCAGGTGACCACTAAAGCTCACATAGTTTAGGAAGAAAAAGAACTAAAATTATACTCCTTAATTTGTGAAACTTGCTACTGTATGCATCACGGAACAAAACTGAGTATTGATGCCCTTCTGACCTCCAGAATACACTCTGTGATTCTTTGGGCTTCTGCAGAAGTAGCAGAGATACTGGTGTAACTTGAACAGAAAAGACTTCTGGTGGAAAGGCTTCTCTTCAGAAAGAGCAGATGAATGGGACTGAAAGGTTTTGAAGTGCTCTGATATGGTTGGGATTAGACATAAGGATTACTTTCTTAATTTACATGACTGCTTGTTGATTGAAGGCTGGGTCAGTGAAGAACAGCCCTAGCAAAGTAGTGCTTGGAGCACAGACCTTGTACTGACTGCTATACGTGTGCAGGTGGAATCCAGGGTCAGTTTTGCTTTGTTCATGTTGTGCTCCAGTGCCAGTGTATGGATATTATGTGCTTTGCAGCTCGTGGCTACATTTGCTTTTTATGAATGATGTGTGTGTTTAGCATAATGTGGTGGCATCTCTGACACTCAAGAGATGTTTCTTGGTTCTGTCAAATTTATTTGTCTTGAGGATGATGCTCATGATTTATTAGTGCTGTGGCTACTACTTTGCAGCAGAAAGCATCTCTGAATGTGAAGTTATTCACTGCCATCCTATGAAGCAGGATTTCTCTCACAGTCCAAGTCACTACTGCATTCAACTCCGAACAAGCTGTAAGTCTTGTCCATGGTCATAGGAATAATCTTTGTCCATTTTCTGCAGCAGTCCTACATGATTTTATTGCTTTCTTTCTCAAACTCACACATTTCCAGGCAACTTATGCAAACATTAAAAAAAAAAAAAAGGTAAAGAAAAAGGGAAAATCATTAAACATGAGGTGCTTTAAACTTACAGAAGCCAGTCAACTGCAATGATCAGAGTAACATCCTCGGCAGGCAGGCCAACTGCACTCAGCACAATCACCATCGTGACGAGTCCGGCTTGGGGCACGCCTGCAGCCCCGATGCTGGCTGCTGTAGCTGTGACACTAAATCCAAAGAAAACCCAGAAAAGGCATTCAGAATATGTGTTTTCCACAGAAAGTCTGTTTTCTGGCACAAATAGTTTTATTTCACTGTAGGAAAGAAGCCTAAATGCTTCGGTTTTCCTCTTGAATGGCATTTACTCAAAGTCGGGTGTCAAGCTTACAGGACATGACATGAGATAGGTTTGTGAGTGTTTGCAGGGAAGAATAATGGCAATTTTCCTAACAGTGCTGTATACCAGCTGCATATCCTGGCCCATCCTACCTTCTCATCAGGTTGCACTGGCTAGGTCTTGGTTTGAGAAGTGAGAATGTTTGCTATTTTTTGTGCTGTGAATGATATTTTAAAATTTCCCATGGGGTACCCAAAGTTAATATACCCTTCACAAAAAAGCTCCCTTCCCACATAAAATGCATGTGACAGCTTTAGTCTTACCTAATGGTAACTATTTGGCCAATATCCAGTTCTAAGTCATTCAGTTGTGCAATAAATATGGCTGCTACTGCTTCATAAAGAGCTGTGCCATCCATGTTGATGGTAGCTCCAACTGGAAGAACGAACCTCGTGATTCTTTTATCAATCAAGTTTTTTTCTTCTGCACAGCGGAAGGTGACAGGCAAAGTTGCTGAACTAGCACATAATGAAACACATAAAGTAAGTGCAGGCAAAACCACACTATTTCCATTTTATATTTCTTTTTGCTCAGAGCAGGATCTGCTTTATGACTCAAACAGAGATCTAAATCAGGAAGGAAGGCTGCACCATGAAAAACAAAACAACTTTTGTTATACCTTCTAATTATTGGAAGAAATATTTAATTGTTGTTCTCAAAATTACATGATAAAATTGCCATGGTACATGTAGTCACAAAATTGTCCAACGGTTTAAATGCTGTCAAGTCCGTGGCTAATGAACTGAATGGCAAAGAACTGCCCTCTCCTGGGAGAGGCAGACTCTTCTTTGGTGTAAGGCTAAGGCACTCTGTAGTGCCCTTTGGGTACAACAGAAATAATGATGAAAACAGTATTTCAGCCTCCAGGGGACTGAGAACTGATACCAGGACTTTTAAAAAAGTAGCAATAAATGCTACTACTATTGCAATTTCTACTAGGTACATTACAGAAAAGATGTTTCCTTTGCATACCTGGAAGAGATCATGAGGGCTGTCAGAAGTGCCTGAGCCATCCCCATGGCAAATCGAAAAGGATTTTTCCTTACTATTATTAAGTAGATAAGTGGCAGAATTATACTGGAATGGATTGCAAGTCTGTAAAATAAAATCAGCTAGTTAAACAAATAGAACCATCTCATTGTCCTTCTTTACTAAGTGATAAAAGGTACCCAGCTCTGTCCTCAAGTATACTTACGAAACACTAAAGGTGATGTTAAGTGACACTCAGGTGCAAAATTTAGAGAGAATGGCACATTAATAAAAAGCAGACTAATGCTCTTCTACTCTTCCTTTTGGAAGGAAGAGAGATATCATATATGAATTGTCTATCTTTCCAAAGCTGAATAAGAACTGACTTGGAAATAATTTTAAACAGATAAAAATGAGAAGCCTAAACTAATACACAATATTTAAACTGATGTGCAGAGGTTGATTTGAAATAACACTAAAACACTTCACTCTTGTGCAAAATCCTTACAACACAAACTAGAGACAAATCAGAACACCAAACCAAATTATTATTCTTATTTTGTCTGCCCTTATTACAGAACATCTTTTGAAAAGAAAGATAAACATGCTTTTCAGTCAGGGACAGCTGAAATGCACATCTTTCTGCAGAAACTTCAAATAGGGACCTTTAGAAAAATCCACACCTTCTCTGGGGAAAACTCAGCTCAGGTCTACAATTAAAATGTGGTGAGGTATTTCAGACTGTTAAAATGAGATATACATAGTCTAAACATTTTTCATGTTGAAAAATGTTGACATACTATATTTTGAAACTATTAACTTTTAAAATTATGTGGGTTGACTCACAGAAGATCAAATTGGCTCTCTTGACTTTAGCAGCTCAGATGTATTTGCCTGGGTATTTGTCTCGGGGACAAAATCATCCTTCAAGTTATGCATTAGTTTGGAACACTGTGTAGTAATCCTGAATGCACATAAATGCTGAGCTTGTGGGCATTAAGGTTAAGAGGTAAACTGACTGCTGTAAGTATGTTTGAAATGAAATGTATTTGAAGGGTCTTTGAATATTCCCTATGTTCAAAGATTACAATTATAGCAACATCAGCTTTTCATGAAAAAAAATTATCACATAACCTGGAAACATAAACCCAAAAACTGTTGTCACCTATGACCTTGGAATTTTTATTCTGTCCTCACAAAATGTTCATGTGCACATTCCTGTGTTGTAATAGTGCTTTATGGTTTCAGAGCAGTTGATAAAGATAGCAAAAAATCATTATACTATTTGTTCATTAATAGACAATTAAGAGACCAGTATTCAGAGTACAGAAATCCCCAACAGCATTAAAAATCATCCACAAAACTGACATATTTGTTTCTTTTTAAAAGGAATGGGCATTGAAGTTTTTATTCCATATGGGAACATATAGGACATATTTAGTGGAATGTAAATAATAGCATGCAATATATGTCCTGATAAAATTTTGTAAATAACTCTAGAAAGAAACCTAGCAATTTATACATGCACCACCACAAGGCACCATTGTATAAGTTGCTGGGTTTGTGACATGCCTGAAAACAAACTGAATTCTGCAGAATATAGAGGGAAAAATAACAATGTGGTGCCATTTGAAAAAGATGAGTGCCATTTGCTCTTTTAATAAAATGTTAATGAGAGCATTTTAAGTATGTCTGAGTCTAAAAGCATACTGATTCAGTTACTTGAAAAATTTAGATCTGCAACTTTTTAGGAGCAGCATGAACATTATTCAAAATAAAGTATTTTTGTGTCTCTGCTTTGCTATGAGACTTGTTTTCCTGAAACAAATTTGAAGTAATATTTATTTTTGTTCATACAATGGAATTCTTAGCAAGCAGATTTTTTTTAATACCAAAAATCAAAATCAGTAACTGAAAATAGAAGTTCTAATACCATTAATTTTTAAGTTATGAAGAATCCTGTCCCTCAGAATCCCAAGCTAGGATATAGGAATATCTCTTACAGGGAGATAATGCCTTGCTACTTTCAGAAGAGTTGAAGGCACAGGCAAGAAGAGTCTACTTTACTTGCTGCAGCTTCCTTTTTTTTTTTTTTTTTTTTTTCCCACTTCAGCCTGAGTTCCCTTAAATTATGCCTCCACTTTGACTTTCCTCTGCTGTAACTTCTAATATGTCCTCATCCTTGACTCTGCAACCATTAATCGTGAGAGACTTGAGAAACTTAGTGGCAAATTAAACCAAAGGCACTGGGGGAAGTTTGTTCCCTCACGGTGACCTGAATGAGACCCAGAGGCTGAGATCAGCTGCAGACAATGGTGCATGAATG
This sequence comes from Regulus satrapa, assembly GCA_013396955.1. NCBI lineage: Eukaryota > Metazoa > Chordata > Aves > Passeriformes > Regulidae > Regulus > Regulus satrapa. The sequence goes on along the minus strand of VWZN01010115.1, from coordinate 61,032 downwards.
CCGGTTGGGTAGAGGCTATGAAAGGCCATGAATAATTAAGTTGGGAAGAAGGTGAGCTGGTTAGGGAGGTTAAAGGAAAGAAAGCAAAGGATAAGACAATTATCTTGATAAGGAATACAAGAAATGTTTAAGATACCCTGTTATTTTCAGGTTCAAGTTTGAAGACAGGTTGATAAGCAGTTACAGAAGACTCCAGTGAACAGAATTCACTGCAAACAGACAGGGTCAAGCACATAAGAATGAAAACCAAAACAATGGTGGGACAGCAGTTTTTAAGAAACCCAAACAAGGAGCAACGTTTCTCCCTTTTCCTGACAGGTACGAGAAAAGGGTATTCTTGCAGGCTGAAAAAGGTACAGTGAGCACCTTTTCCCTGCAGCCTATAGCCTTGTGTGTACGTGCCCATGTCTGCTCTAGTGATCTGATTACAGCATTCACTCCCTGATGGTCAGTTTTGCAGAGAATGTGCTGCCATTAGCCCTTATCCACAACGCCTTGAGCAGCACTCATGGGAGGCTGCTCTGCAGGAGGCAGAAATGCTGCAGAGATCTACCTGAGCATGTGTTCAGGAAAAGTGGTGTCCTGTTGGGAGGAACCTTTTCTCTCCAAGGTGGCAAAGGTGCTCGCTACATACAATGTTTTTGATAGCACCTGGGTATTTACTTAAAACTGTTGTGCCTTTCAATCCAACGATTACCAGCTAAACAGGAGACTATGCAATGGCAGTTCACTTTGAAATCAAAGTAATTTGGAGAAGGCAGTGTGTCTTCACACACATCTTAAGGAAGACCTGCCTACAAATAGTAACCTGTAACCAGTAACAGATACATAAATAGTCATAAAACTTGCTATGACATCTAAACCAAAAACTTGCTATCTGATGTAAAACTGAAATCAAAAGGCAATAGTAATCCACTCAATATATTACCAGTTAATTCCTCTGAATTAACTGGAGTTAATAATATAGAAAACCTACAGAAGTGATACACCATCATTCTGTCAATGATTTCTCTCTAGCTTGTGGTTGGGGTGTTATTTATGATTTGTACAGAAAATATTTGTCTTGATTTACCATCTCTTGGTAAATATCAGCTTTGGAAACCTGCAAAAATCTGACTTATTTTCCAAGTGCAAACAAATACACACAAAAAACTGCATAATGGATTAGATGAACCTAACTTGCATTCAGCTCTAACATTTTGAAAAAGTCATGAATCAGTGCTATTTCTGGAGCAGTAATTCTTATTTAGAAAGAAATTTAACTCTGATTTTCAAACAGCTCGTCCAAACATACTGGCTTATGAATAAAACAAAACAACAACCTTGAAATAAATGTGCTTATCTAGCATAGATTAATGCAAACCCCCCAGAGATCCTTCTTGACTATTTATAAAATAGTTTGCATTTAAGACGAATATATTACCATTCTCTTTGCTTGGCTGTCAGAATGTATGTGAATGACATTTGAAGAATAACATGTAAATGCATGCATGTAAAATAGCATAAAGTGTGGGGAAAGAAACTCTTGAACAACTCTTGAACAACAGGACCTAACCTCTAGACAAAACATATATAAATCCTTAATATACTGGAGGAATTATAGGAGTGGATGCTAAGGTAATGGACCAAGACTGCCTAGTAGGCTATGCTTCACTGAATTGGAAATAGAAATTTAAGCACATTTATCTTATTTGGACTGTTATATCAATTTATCTGACAGGAGAGTCCTTTGTAGGACAGTCTTCAGAGATAATTTGATATTATAACCTATTATTTGGAACAGTTAAGTTATTCTAAAGTTCCACTGCTGAAAGACTCCACATTGTGCAGGTGTAACCTCCTCCACCCAGACTGTTCTACATAGAAAACGGCTAAGAAAAAAGAATAGGAAAAAGGTTCTGATGCTTGGCTATGTTATTCAGATTGCAACTTCTCTTTTTTCCAGCCTCACCATCTAGCCTAACCTTGAAGGAGGAAGTAGCAAACAGTGCAGTCCCCAGGGCTTCTCTTGATGTCAGCTGTCTGCTCCCTACTGAGGAGGGACCAATCTCTTTAACATCCTTTATTGTGCACTGCTCTTACTACACATCTGTATTCAGCAGGGAAAGCTTGATCTGTGCTGCTACACCCTGGGCCAAAAAATTCCATGGAGGTTCCCAACATAATCCACATATTTGTATGTTTGATAGGCTGGCAAGCCCCAATAAGATGTAATTCATAACCTCATCTTTAATACAACAGTATTTCCTGCTTCAGCATAAGCTGTGAAGATGAAACAATGAATACAGAAAAAGAATTTGTGCTTGGATTTCTGGTTTTTTAGAATCCAAGGCAGTGACTTTTTAAAACAAAACATCCAGTAAAATGTGCATTCTAACCATCCTCACACAATTTTCACTGATGACAATTTTTTGTCTCTGATCTAGGAGACTGGATGTGGTGGATAATTGAGTGGTAATCAGCTGAGCTTCAAAACTGCATAAATACAATTCCATCTTTAAGAAATTACATACCCACTTATTACTGTAGCCATATAAAGACCCAATTTACGAAAGATTTCCCAGTCCTCAACTTCTATTATCTTCCCAGCAATTAAAAACACAATACCAACTGGCATATACCTAGAAAGCAAAAATAAAGTTACCAAAAATACATTCTCAGAAATACTGCATAGTCACCATGAAATAATTTCTCTCCCAGAATAATTTTTTAAAACAGACAGAAAATATGTTTTGATATCCTATTTCACAACAAACCATTTTTTTTTCTTCTTATGTTATATATTGCAGTTTATTCTTTTGCAGCAAGGTTACAACACAAGTGATGAAAAAGACTGGAAAATGAAAGTAAATGTAACTCTACATATAGTCCAGCTAGTGTTGTATAACTTGGTGTCACAGAATACACAGAAGTTGGGAAGGGTATGAGCATATACCCTGTTACAGCAAATGTTTATGTGTAGCCACAGGCTCCTCTGGGGGTGGAAGTTTGCAGGGTTGAGAGCTGCCCTGCAGCACTGGGGGCTACATCTGTGTCACCTGCACAGGATAAAGTAAACCTGCACAAGGCCATGAGCTATGGATCTGAACAGCTGCATAGGCTACTGCCTATAGAAAATTAAAGGGAAATATCAGGAATTACGTTAGCACCAGCTCCACTCATTTGTTTTTGGTTTCAAGAGCAGGCTGTCACAGAAAGAATTCACTACTTCAGAGTTCCATAAATTAATCTAGAAATTGGTGAATATATAGAATGTATCCATTTAAAAATAGAAATGATAAATTTATAAAATGTATGTGTGCAATCTCATAAACAAAATTGTATCTTATCCCTTTAGAAAGCAGGGATGCTTAGTTCCTCTATGCACTGAACTTGATGAAAACAGAACTAATTCCTCATACTTTCAGAACAAAACTCTACCTTGTATCAAACAACAGCTCCTACATCTGTAGAAACTCAGGGAGCCTGTAGCCACAGCTTCTGGCACATGCAAGAAAATGGATAATCAATTTATAAGTAAATTCCTGTATGGCATGTGCTAAGTTTGGAGTCTCATTGTTGGCAATTTTCTGTCCTGTGAAGCAGTCTATCTCACAGGGCGTTAAATTAGCCTGGGACTAAACTAGCTGCTTAGCACAGGACCAGTGGCAGAAATTAATTTACCTTTCTTTAAGGAAGCAAGAAGTGTGCAACTAGACCCTGGACAGGTTTGCTGTTTTACAGACATCTCAGTGTGCTGGGATGTAAGTAAAACCCATGGAAGGGTCAGATCTGTTAAGGTACTGGTACAAACCATTTGTACTGTATTGTAGTAAGTGGCACAAGGCACTCTGCCTGTCAGATGAAACTCTGGAAGGAATCTCAGGACTGTTTATAGTCCTGATCCTCTAACTGTGATCTGCACAGACAAAATTCTATGAATAGCTGTGAAGTCCAACCAAACACTATCAGACAAGTTTATATATTTTAAATCTGTTCTTCTTGTCTGAGAATATGATGAGAATACTGTCTCACAAAACCTATTAGCAGGAGGAAAATGATGTTAAGTTCTATTTGGCATACCATTTTGAATTTTTCTCTGAGCTGTGGCTTGCATATTAATTCAGATTTCTAAAGGAACTCAGATCCAAGGACAGTCATCCTGTGAACATAATGTCTGAGCGGAAATAATATTCAAGACTCAGATGGGCATATGGGTGGTAATGCTTATCCTCCAAAGAATCCTCAGAAGACAAGTGCACTAGTTTTCTATAAACATTATCAAGAATAATTTAAAAAAATCTCAGGTTTCTTTGGAACCAATAGGACCATTTCTTTAGTATATATGAAGTGGAAACCCTGTCTCAAAGTCCCTCAAAAGAATGAAATTCTGTATAAAGGAAAATTTTTACCAATCTTTGAAAGCTGCTTTCTGTAAAGCACTATGCAAAAGCAAACACAAAGTCTGAGTCTGCTCCTACCTTTTTAATGACAAAATCCACTTACAGAAGTGGCTGGAAAATGCTACATTATATCCTTGGACTTACCACATAATGATCTGAACTATTCTCATAGTAGCTTCATTCAATGCATTGAAGAAATCCATCAGCACTTGTCCTTTCTCTCCCATTTTCCCAATAACAATTCCAAAAACAAGACAAAAGACAATCAACCCCAGTGCATTGATGCCGTTGGAATACATGCCCACAATTTTATATTCTTGTGTTTTGTTCTAAAAATTGGAATAAAGTAAAAAAAAAAAAAAGCTGTTTGAAAAGAATGAATTTACTTTACAGAGTTCTAAAATGAAAACAGATTTAGATTTTTTTTTTTGAAAGACATGAAGTTTTTTCCCAGACATTCTATTAGGTTTCTGAAAGTACCAAGTGGGCAGTTCAGGAATACACTAAACTTAACTTCAACACTTTGTATTTTAAAGCCATGCAAAGATAGAACCAAACCTCAGCAGGGAGTAAAGCACCCCTTAATTTGTCTTGTGCTTTTTACAGATTTCTGGTAGGATGGATGGCAAGGTCCAAGTATCCACAGTTATGCTTTCAAGATTTACTCCCCTACACCTAAGATTTACTCCCCACTGGAAAGCAAAACACAGAAGCTTTCCACACCTCTAATGAAAGGCTTGTTATATCTCTTCTTCACTTTTCTTTCTGTACATTTTTTTTTCTGAGTAATGAACTATTAATTAGCAATAATTTATTCTGTTAACAATATAACAAGCTTTATATTGTTTTATTTTCCATTTTCAAAGATTTATTATTATTTTCAACTAATTTTCCTCTTTAGTGATTACAGTTGAAGTCCTTGCTACTCAAACATCTCATGGTGATATACATCTAGTCTTTCCACAGTAAGTGTTGAATTTTGAAAATTGACAGCTTTTGAAAATTGACAATTCATAATCAGATACATTTAATCAATCTTCATCATTCATTATTCATCAATCATCTTCTATTATCTTTGGACTGATCAATTACCCATGGCCTCCTGTGATGTTCTTAGACCTACTGGAAGATACTTGCAATGACCTCTAAGCATTTACTAATTAACTTTTGGGCTTTGCTAAAATCCATCTATGTGGTATTTCCATTCATTTCTTCATCACTAACCACATGAAGGAAACCAAATTTAGTCTACATTCTTTCTCCCTACTTCATATATTATGAAGAAATAAAAGGATAAAGGTCGCACCTCTGAAGCCTTTGCTGTCGTAGCTGTTGTAGTGGGTTCTTCTCGAAATATGGAGCTATTTTTATCCACAGTAGTTGTAGCTTTAATTTTTTCACGTTTGGTTTTATACTAGAAAAGTTTAAAAAAAATCCAGAAGAACTTATTTAGAAACTTATGAGAAAATCGAAGAATAGACAAAAGCATAGCTCAGTAAAAATGAAAGAAAAACTAACCAATCTGAAGGTTTGAAGGTAGCAAACATAGACCAAGACTTTATTTTCCAATGAGCCATCAGGGCTCTGTACCTTAGCAGCTGTAGATCAAACAAGAAGTTCACAAATAATATGCTATGAATTCTGCTCCCCAGGATCTTGGATCCTCTGTGGATGCGCTGCAGTCTTCTCTGTGGGGCATGAGCTAGAGCTCCTGACAATGGCAAGAATTTTTGTTGGAAGAAACAGTCTGGAGAGAGTTGCTGACAGCCATGCCAGGAGAGGTCTGTAGAGCAGAGGCTCCTGATGCCACCAGGCCCTTGCTGATGTAGTCAGCATAACTAATGCCCTTTTGCTAGGCAAACAGCCATTCTTTCTGGTCAAATGGGTTACATATTTCCCTTTCCCCTCATTGCCAGGTCTTCAAGGTCCTGTGCACCAAGCAGACTAACTAAAAAGACTTATTCGTCCTCTCCCAACTAACCTCCAGATTCCTGGCACTAGACTCACTACTCTCTCCTTATTTGTCTTGAATTTTCCAGGCACCCAGCCAGACAAGTGGTGTTGATGACACAGTCACAGAACAGGAAAGTGTAACAGCAGGAAGTACACTGTCCATAAAAACAAACAGGTACAAGTCCTAATGACTAACTTGGACCAAAACTGCTGCAGGAGAGTGAGATCTGGTGGTCAGGGATCCCTCCATAATTTTCTGCTTCCTTTGAGGACTGAGTGATCAACCCCTATCTTTTATAAGTTTTTCAAGCCTAGATTATGATTGTTAGATTGATATAGTGAACAAAGTATTAAGATTTGACCAAATATTCAGTGGCTCCAGGTGATTAGGAAAGATAAGTTAAAGAGTGCTATTATAAAACTGTACTACACTGATTCTACTCATAGAAATCTGTGCTATTCTGATTGTAAATTCTGTGCCATACTAACAATAATCCATTAAGAAAATAAGACTTTATTAGTAACTACAATTTAGTGCCACCATCCTTTTGTCAAGGAACCCTAAAAGAAGCTGCTGTCTCCTTAGTGTTGGGTGGCCAGTAATGATGAGAAAAGAGCACATGGAGAAGTTTTATAGAGTAAGTTGTGCACAGCAGCATATCGAGTATCAGTTTCTGGGGAAGGTTAACTGATAAGTCTAATATATAGACAGAAGTTTCCTTTTTCATCTTGCAACACTCACTTTTATTGAAAGATGTCTCTAAGAGACTACAACCAGCCTATTCCTTCGAAGGATTTGGTCTGGCAATGGACATTAGATGTGAGACACTTCAGGGTGAGGGCTAACTTACACAGGCTACATCAGACACAGAGGGACCTTAAGAACAAGGAAATGGATCCTCATAAGATGGTTCTTCTAACTCTTGCTGTTCCAAACGGAAAAATCTTGTCTTATGCACTGCTTGGTTTCTGCATCCAGCTCTTAAACAGTGTATTTTTGGGACTTAACAGCTGATAGCAGACTGTTTATCATAATGGAAATGGAACCAAGATGCCTAAAACCCCCACCTTTTTATAGGAGATTAAGATATCCCTGGACTTCTCAGAAATAAGTCTTGCCTGACAACTTTTATGACATAAGAAAATGATTTGTGGTTAACAGTAAAAACTACAGAAATAAAGAGGAGTGTTCAAACTTACCTGTTGGAAACAGGCCTGAACAAGGTTCTCTGGGAACATATTCCTGTTAACAAGCATAGAAGCATTTCAATACTACAGCATATTAAGGAAAAGTTTGCTGTAAACAGAATGATGAAATTTGATGTTTAACAACAGATCATGTTGTGTGTCTTTTAGCAGAAGGGAGTACATTTAGTATCAGCAGATAGAGACAGATAGATATATTTATTTTTTCCAAATAAATGAAGGGTTTAAGAGTCCCAATGACCATTTTTCTACTTGCTGAACTTTTGGGCTTATTTTTTAGTATTTGACATTTCTATAGATAAGCTACTAAGCCCAGTGTATTTTTTTCCCTTGAAAAATATATTATCTCCTCGACTTGCATAAGGAAAATAGGACACACCATCTTTATAGTATATGTCAAATATAGGCAGAAGAAAAAAAAAAAAAAACCTCTTACAAAAGCTGTGATATAAGAATAAGATATTGGGTGTGGTCTATTGTAGTTTTGAATTCAGAAATTAATCTTGGTTAATGGTAAATTCTCCTGTGTTATTCTGCTGTCAAGGACCATTTTCACACACTGAAAAATTAGGAGATTTAGTGCAATGCAGTTATGTGACTCCTTTCCAAATGCCAATTTCAGATTCAAACAATTACAAAAAGAAAGCATTAACTAGGTACTTGGTAAATATCCAATGAAGTGCAGAAAAATGAATTTTATATACTGAAGCAGAAGTTTTTAATCTCCCCTAGAGATGTTTCACAAACTCCTGTCTTTTGTTTTCAAGTTATTAAAGCTAAATCTATTCAAAAGCAAAATCAGTTTGTATAAATGTGGGTTTTTCCTTCATCATTACCAGGATGACATCTTTCTGGATTTGAATCCTAAATCCATTGTTTTTATCCATGGTTTTGAATATAAATATCTAGGAAAATGAATTCAAATTACTTTAAAATAGAACTTCAGATCTTTTAAGTGATAATTTACAGTCTTAAACATGTTTGCAAGAAGTTGAGCTATAGTCTATAGCAAATTGACAAACTACTAGCTATGTGGCAGTTGATTCTTACATGACAGATTAAGTAAAAATTCTTAAAAACAAACTGATGGGCAGGAATAGTGACCCAGAATAGAGACTAAATAGACCAGAAGAAAGAAAAAAAATCAACAGAAATATTTTTGAAAGTACTACCTAGCCTCTCTTGGAAATGCAACCTTTTTTGGTGTTATTTTTCTTCAAATTTCTTAAACACGGTAGCTCTGAAAACCTCCACAAGTCTTCTGCAGACTTTTCTAGGGGGTTCCTTCTTCTAAATCTTTTAAAGTATCTATCATTGTCCATGATGCTAATGGGGAAAGACACATTATAAGATTTCCTTAGATTTTGGTGATACAGCAAACTTAACTGTGGAACCCTAGGAAATCTTTACATACTGCATCTGTTACTCTGCATATTGCCTTGAGGAGGGGAACCACATCTCTGTGATTTCAGTTGGTTGTCTATGCTGGATGATAGAGAAGCTGCCAGTCAGTAATCTCCCAGTAATCCACCAATCCTTTATGAATCTTTTCCTCATAACAGATAAATTTTGCAAGTCAAGTTCTGTGAAGGAGGCATTTTTCGTCATTGGTTTATTAGCCAAAGTCCATGATGTAAAGAGAATTCTTTGAGTATATTTTAAAATGTCTAATTTGTTGAAATACAAGTTATTCTCCCCTTATTGATCCAAACAGTATCAGAAAGCATTTTATTGTATTACAGATCACAACTGTATTTGTGTTTGTTTGGACTTCTGCAAAGGGGATGTAGAAACTAAAAAAAAAAACCTCACCTGAGCAAATCCAGCATGGCATCAACCGTATTGACTTCTGGGGTACTGCCCACTCTGTCAATCTCACTTGCTCTTTGAGTCACTCCGGGTTTAATGGTCACAACAAGGACAATCCCTGCAGAAGGAGAAACAGAGAGCTCACAGTGCAAGAGGCATTGGTGCATTCTTCCTCACTATGTCCTGTGTAGCCAAACTCTTTGTGAACTCAACTCAATAAACATTTTTCTTGGGTGCTTCTGCTGGTATGTGCAGGAAAGAAAGGTCTGCAGGTGGTGTCCTTAAATGTGTGAGTTCCCCTAGTACAGTAGCTACTGGCAGACTAACCCCTAGACTCCATCACTGTAGCTTTGTTTTTGCGTGTATCATACAACATCACTACAGCTCACCAAGAGTGTAAATTACTTCAGCTGGGCTTCAGGTAAGTGTGCTGAAACTTTTGCAGAGTGAGTATATTTAATTGCTAATTACCATTTCCTTTATGGAGCTCTTCTACTTTCAGATACTAGCTTTCAGGTATGAATACAAGTGTGTGCTGTCCTGTGACCCCAAAGTCACTGGGTGTTTTATTAAAGTTAGGTAGCAATAAAGTTATGTAAGAGAAGGTTTCAGAAAAAAAGAAAAAAAAATTAAAATTGTAGCTTAGGAAATACTGGATTTGACCTTGTAAATACTCAAATCAAATACTTCTTTCATTTACTTTAATGGCTTCATTTAAAGCATTTTTGCTATTGTTATTCTCCAAATGCATATTATTTTTTCTCTTTTTTTCCCCTTATACAAGTCCAAAGAAAGCCAAAGCAAATGAAACAACTAAATTGCAGTGAAGAGAGAAAGAAAAGAAAAAGAGGCATTTGGGTGATCCTTCAGCCAGGCAAGAACAAGTCTTTCTAATGAATAAAAGCAGCAGCACATTTGCATAGCTCAGCATTATGAAACAAGTCATGTCATAATGCCATGGAACAAGTTAGGATAGCAAGGACCTTGGGAAATTTTCTGGTTTAACACCTCACCCAGAGTTGGGACAATTTCAAAGTTAGATACATGCTAATGTTAGTCTTTAATAATGTTCTTTCTTATGTATTCACAGAAATTTCCCAGATACATGAGATAGATGGCTGGCTGAGGATGTTTCTTTAAGCAAATATGGAACAGGTCAATGTTACTTTTCAGGAATGAACTTTCTATAAGAGGAGATGTGACTTTTAGAGATGGATTGGAGCCTGACAGTGACAGAGGGGAAAAAAAACCTTTAAGGAAAGAAACAAGATGACACAGGAACCAATATTTTCTGTCATTCTTTCAGATGTGAGACACTACATACTTTCCAGTCTGAGAATCAGGAACAACACTGCTGGTCCCTTTTTACCTCAGGTAAAAAGCTCCTTATCTTCCCTGAGCTGAAATATATGGCAAAATTGCCTGTGGCTTCACACTGGGTATGAACACAGCCCAGCTGTGGACAGCAGGACTAGCTTCTCTCTGTATCTGACTACAGGTAATGTCAGATTGATTGGTGTGATGCCCCATCTTGTCTCTGTATCCTGTCTTGGGAAATTAGTAACGTCACAGTGCTGTACATTTGTAATTAGGCAATGCTGATGATTAAAAAGTTACAGAATCACAGAGTACCTAGTATCACAGCAATGACTGTAGTGCAGAAATAATACACAACTGCTCGCAAACCAATCTTCCCAGAAATGCTGGAATCCAAAGCAGCAACACCTGCAAGAAACAGCCACATAAACAGAACAATAAATACCAGTCTTACAAGAATGTTGTCATTTTTAGAGACCGAAGTAATTATCATCTCATTTCTATGCAGGAAATCTTTTCCTTATTCAAGATGTTTCTAAATACTTAATTGACATTTGCACTTCTGAAAAGTATCTGCAGCTGACCAACATATTTACTTCTGCTTATCTGCAAAAATCTGTTTTCCTTTCCCTCCCTGCCTGCACCCCCTCCCCCTTTTATTTTTTTTCTAGGACAAAGACTACAGAGCTTTCTTGATTCCCTGATGTGATTAATTAGACTTCGTTGGTTTATAAGAGTATGTCACAATTTATTTCCTTATTCCCTTAATAATAGCTTCACTTTTTCCAGATCTGTAACATTTGGGTTTTAAATCTGGCTTTAAAGCTAAAAGCCATGTGAAGGTAGTTGCACAGGTCTGTTACCCCACATTGATCAAAGGCAAGTAAGGATCATTTCTAGTCAGTTTGTCCTCATTAACAGGTTTACTGTTTTTAAATTTTTGACTAAAGCTTTTTCTGAAGTTTGGGTTGTTCACACTTCTCCATCTGTATATTTCATTGTCAAGAACAGAGAATAGATTTACTAATGAAGGCAGGAAAATATTGAGACTGATATTATACTGAGGTCCACTTAGCCTCTGGCAACAACATTAGATTAAACTTTTCATGAAGTATTTCTTACTTGTTTAAACGATTTATAAAAGTTCTATGTGTCAAATCAGTAACTAGGCCAAAATGAGCATTGTGACTCCAAAATTTGTCTGTTTATAACAACATTAGTTAATAATTCACTGCTATCTCTTTATTATTCATTTGTGATCCATTGATATTTGTATGTTTATTGAGTCATTTTATCAAAGACTGGGTAGATTCCTTTGTATACAAAAGCAAAACCACCAGGAGGATATTTAACCTCAGAAAAGTGTGATATTTTTTTTTTTTTTGGTAGGGAAAAAATAGTTTCAAAAATGGAGGAAGAAAATCAAGAGGTCTGATATACATGTAACTTACTGATCTTTGAGCTCAAAAAGGATCTTAGCAAACTCAGTTTAATCACGTGTTGATGTCTCATTCAGAAGGTATATTAACAGCAGTGACAACTTGTGCCTAGAGTAGTCACATAATGTCTTACTAGTTCTGTTAATTGTTATTCAAAATGCAAATGATCTTCAGAGGGGAGAATGAAGGTTATTTTCTTTCATAATCTGATTATCATGGTGTCTTCCATGGGATAGTGTACCATCAGATTGAGTACAGAAAAACGACACATATATAAGAAATCATAACGCAAAGGTTCTTCCACTTGTAGGGCAAATACGGATAATTAATGAATTATTCATATGGCAAAGGAATACAGATTAATGCAGAGAAAAAAAAATGCCACAGCTATTACAAGACACTGTCAGAAGTAAGGATATTGTTTGAGGCATGAAAAACAGAATGGACACATGGTTTCTATTTCATGATTTCTATTTCTCACCTTGGGAACTTGGGGGGGGTGTAAGGGTGAAAGGAGGACTTTGCCATTGCTATGGGCTCAGCTGTGGAAATCACGGTAGCAAGAATTCCTGAGAATGGATAGTTTTGAGGGGAAATGGTTAAAACTGGAAAATTTGGGGAGAAGGACGGAATAGTTTAGACCAAAGTGACCTGGCAGCTGGGAATGTTAAAAATGTCAGTGTGGGAAAACTCCATTTATTATGCCTAGTGTGGTTCATCCTGTTCCTGTTTTGAGAAGTGGAATTCCTATGGAGAGATAACACACTCTCACAGACATGCAGGAAAGCCTT